>JADWQK010001589.1:0-85574 GCA_017933935.1 Sesamia nonagrioides | reverse complement strand
TATAGTTTCGATCTGTCAAATTACTCCGCTCTTGACGTATTTTTTACCCGACTACGGCAAAGCAAAAGGAGGGTTATGATTTTGACAGGCTATGTATGTATGTTTGTATGTATATATGTATGTATGTATGTTCATCTGTTCCCTCGTAACTTCTAAACTACTTATCAGAATTCGACAAATGATATATCATTAGAAGCGTCTTAATTGTCCGCTGGTTATAGGCTATATCGGGTATCACAAAATCTACTGTAGCGCCCTCTAGCGGACAAAACATACAGAGTAAAAAAATAAATTTAAGATAAATATGCCGTGTTTGGTATCATTTGAAAGCGCTTTACTTGTACATTTTGAATATATATATATATTGCTAGCATTTGCGTGTGACTTTACCTGTATTCATAGGCTGGTTGCATATAATTCACATCTTTTCGTTCATAGCTTCTTTACTACTTATCAGAATAAGACCACTGCAGTACCATTAGAAGGGCCTTGATATTCTGTTAGTTATGAGCTATAAAGCCTGTCACCAAATTTAGTATTGCGCCCTCCAGTGGTCAAAAAGTTCTATGTTAATATAAAATTAAAATAAATATACCGTGTTTGGTATCACGTGAAAGAGCTTCACGAGTGCTTTATGCTTGTACATAATTACAAGAATGCTTTAATGATGTTAAATATGAGTGATAAGAGTAAAGCGCGGATCACGGGAACTGTGAATCGCTTTATGCAATGTAGAGCAGTGTGAACATTAATAGAATATGTAATGAACTAATGAAAACGACATAAGCTGGGAGTAACTCCACGCGGTGAAGGCGGAAACAGTTTGATAACTGGCTAAAACTCCCATAAAAAGGCCTCTACACTATATGCCTTCGGGCTTATGTTGTTATATGTGCGTGTAGATGTAATATGTCAAGTACCTAGTTTTTAGTTCATCAGTTTAACTTTTGTTAATATTATGCGCCACAAATACACTTTAACAGCAAAATAGTACAAATAATAAAAAGTAAAAAAACAAACCCAACTACGACAAAAAACGACGCTGAAAAAGTATACAACAAGATTTTCAGAATACTGAACTGAACTAAGTTGCTAATGTAGTTGCAAGTAAATGCACACAGTAGTAATGTCATACAATACTATTCTGAAGTATGCAATATTCAGTAGAGATAAATTTTCATGTTTGGAAAGGCGTAGTCACACGTTGTCAAGGGGCTACGGTAGGTAGGTATATGTAACGTGTGACTACGCCTTTCCAAACATGAAAATTTATCTCTACTGAATATTGCATACTTCAGAATAGTATTGTATGACATTACTACTGTGTGCATTTACTTGCAACTACATTAGCAACTTAGTTCAGTTCAGTATTCTGAAAATCTTGTTTTATACTTTTTCAGCGTCGTTTTTTGTCGTAGTTGGGTTTTAGTTTTTTTACTTTTTTTGTAGCCATGTTTATAATGGCGCCTAAACTGTAACATACATAATAAAACATAAAATTTTTGTGTAATCAATTTATGGAGTATCTTAATTTATGGAGTATCTTAACCTAACATTTTAGTTTAAAAAAATTTAATATTATATTATATTTAAAAATTTTAATAAACTAAAATGTTATGTTATGTTAAGACACTCCTTATATTAAAATACTCCATAGTATCTTAATTTGACAGAATTAAACTAAAATGTTAACTTCTATCCTTTTCTTAACGAAATATAAACAAAAAGACGCTAGTATTCGGCCAGATAGTTACGTCATTGAAGTTGTAATCTTTAAATGTGAAATAGTGTCGATCTACATACCTCGTTTATGCAAAGTATGGTCAATTTGACGAAATCATTACATAATGATATATACCAATTTTATCTGTTTAAAAATCGTAGCATCTTCGTAGCGCTAACGTAGCTTCCTACGGCGTACTACGACTTGCTACGCCGTAGGTCTATTTAGCTTTGAATATGCGTTGTTCCCTGTTGGGCCTCGGTATATAAATGTACGTCCACTTGAGAACTTTACGTCATCAGTTAGAAACAAATTCAATGGTTATTTAATTTATTAGATTTGCTCATTTCAATAAAGTGTAGGCAAATTAAATTATAAAAAAGTAACGCCATTTTAAAACAATAAAGATATTATCTTTTGTATGTAATTCCACCATGCCGTAAGCAACAAAAAATACTGTTTGGGTTCCCGCATTTGGCCGGTCTTTTTCCGTAAATAATTTTTTTTTTTTGTTATAAACTAGCGCTTGACTGCAATCCCGCCTGATGGTAAGCAGTGATGCAATCGTTGATGGTAAAACGCACTAGTTTATTAAGCCTATTCACTCAAAAAAACTGAGTGAATAGGAAGGAAGACGGCAGTTGAGCGAGGTGATGCAATGTTTAACCCAACAACACGACAAACGATGCTGCGCCAGAGGATGATCTGGAGACCCTCCACGACCAAACTCCCGACACAACAACATTAGGCACATCGTACCCGGTACACATCGCAACACAACTGCTCAGACCCGTCCTCCGTACGGCTTCACCAGACATCATGCCGGAACACGACGAATCGCTTGACGGCAAGACTTTGTCTGGTGGGTGGTAACTTATGCCGGCGGCTGATGTTGTTGCCTACCACCGAGAGCATAATAATTACTGCATCACACAAATTACTCAATAATTTGCTCACAAAGCATGTTAGTTTTTGGATTTTATATTTTCAGTGAAAGTATGGAATCAGTCATTATCATTTCATTGTTGGAATTGTATTTTAACATTTTTGTATTTTGATCTTATTTTGACTATTATGTGATTTTGACTGGATTGATTTTGATGGTATTTTTTATTATTTGATAATTGTGATTAATGTTTCTTTTTATATTATCGTAATGATTCATTTAAAATTTGCATGCCTAAATTTTTTTATTAAAATTAGTTTATTTAAATAATGAATAATGGTGAAATTAATAAATATATTTTACGAATCTATAAACAGAGTGGTGCTGACAATACGACAATAAAAAAATACACGAGAAATGTTAGTTCATAGAAATAATCATAAACCATAGAAACAAGCCTAGCATCAAAAATACAAAAAAAGAATTTAAACAAACTCAATCGCATAAAATTGCAAACAGAATAGAACATCCTTTAAAAATATTGGTTCACTGACCTCCGATCGGCGACAGCGCGATCCTGTATCGACTTGCTTCTTTCGCGCCATTATTATTAAAGTTTGGTACCGCAGGATGCGGCGGTCATTAACCTGTAAGCGCTTCCTTATGAACATGTACATCATGTAGAAAATGTGAAAAATGAAAAATAATTTCCTGTGACTAAAGTAATGGGCATATTTATAGACTGAGAATGTGTTGAGGTACACGATGTTTAATTTATTATTGTATTGTCAGCACCACTCTATATAATAAATAAAATATAATTATCATAACTATACTCATCATCATCTCAGCGTTAATCCCAGTCGCATCCGAAGCCTTTTTTCAGCTTTGGAGTCTGGGGTCCGCCTTTACCAGTCCAACTGCTGATATGGCTAAACTTCGACATTTTCCGTGAAGCGACTGCCGTCTGACTTCCACAACCCGAAGGCGACATCGAAGCATTGGAGCTCAGGCGTAGAGTAGCCAGCCTTTAGGTGTTCTATAGGATGCATTCTGGTGAGTGTGCGCGGGAATCGCATGATTTAAATCCCCCATCTCCGTTCCACCATCGGACGACGATCCGGACGAAGCGTTTCGCTTCTTCTTTTATACCGGGTACATCGAGAGACTGGAACAATTTGCCAGCGGCGATGTTTCCGTCACACTACAATTTGAGTGCCTTCAAGGCTACAGTGAATAGGCTCTTAATAAACTAGCGCGCTTTACCATCAACGATCACATCACTGCTTACCATCGGGCGGGATTGCGGTCAAGCGCTAGTTTATAATTTATAAAAAAAAATAATGTTAGTTTAGACCTGTCATATCAGTTTACGCTTGATGTAAATTTATGTATTTTTGGTCGCCATGTTTATAATCGCGTCTAAACTGTCTATGGAATATCTTAATTTGATCCTGTCAAATTAAGATATTCGATCTTAATTTGACACGATTAAACTAAAATGTTATCTTCTATCCTTTTATTTTTTTTTTTTATTACCCTAAATAAAACTATTATTAAATTACAAAACAGCATCAAAAAATTCTTCGTCATCGCTGTCGACCGATCATCGGTCATCGATGTACCCAAGAGACTGGCAGCATTGCCGCGTTGAATGGCAATACTTAGCCGCTGGCCAAGGTAAAAGCCAGCCCTTGGGTCACGAGAAGTGTCAACAAGCCGTTTGGACAGTTCTTTAAAAAGGGAATGTGCACTCGGACCCCACGGCCCAAGGGTTTCAACCCCAAACGGCTCGAAAATATAATTTCCGATAGGGTTGTTATATTTTCGCCGTTTGAGGTTTTCTGCAGCCGCAGCAGCAACGCCAGCACAACACGTCGATCCAGGAAGATGGGATGGCGCAAGAGTATCGACGCAAGTTGCGTCCCACACTAAAGGCCTACCCATCTTCCAAGGAAATAAGGACATGCCGTCCGGTCTCTTGCCATCATCGCGCACCAAGCCATTAGGTTCTAAAAAGAATAATGAAATAGAAGGAAGAAGATGCTTTAACTTAAAATTAGTTTAGTTTGCAAGTAAAAGAATCGGAGCCATTATGTGTTATTGTTTTCCTTGATAATGTTATATCTGCATGTTTCGTCATTGGACGAAGACGTTTTTTACGTTATAAGTTAAATCTCATGTAAGTGAACTCCATTGTGTTCTATTTTGAGAAATAAAGATTTTTTAAACATATCACACGTTTAATTAAAATATTTTTAAAATTTGATCATGTCTAAAGGTCAAGCTTGTTGTAACGTGACCATAATTTTAGACAATACATCTATACTAATATATAAAGCTGAAGAGTTTGTTTGTTTGTTTGACCGCGCTAACTTTAGAAAGTACGGGTCCGATTTGAAGAATTCTTTTTGCGTTGGGTAGCCCATTAATCCAAGAAGCCTTTAGGCTATATAATATCACGCTGCAACCAATAGGAGCGGAGCATATAAAACAATATTAAAATCTACTATATCATTTCAATATCTATCAGCTAGTGGTTCATAAAGGTGGCTTAAGAAGGATGTGTGTGGGAAAAAAATCCAATTCATTGTTTGTTTTTTATAATTATAAAGTGGTGCTTGGCCGCACTAGTTTATGATGTAAGAAAAAAACAACTCTTTTTTTCTAATTAAAACTACACTTCTGGGCACATCTATTGGCTTACCTTAGAGTTTAGGTTTCGATGGCCCCTACCGAAATATGATTCTAGTAATCATATTTCGATAAGGGCCATCGAAATTAAACAAAAACTATTGATGCAGTTTTAAACCTGATACATTTTACCATCTTTTTCGATCGTATTGTTTTAAATTTGAATTCAGAATACCATACGACATGGAGCTACGCCTAACAAGTCGGATAAGCACCTTGTTAATGGCAGTTGATTTTTGAATAAAAAACATGTTTTATCAAATAAAGGTTTAATTTAATAACGCGTGTTGCCTCCATGGGCCTCTACCACAGCTCTCATATGATTAGGCATAGAGTTTATCAACCGCTCTATGAAATTTTGAGGGATCATCTCCCATTCCTCTTCTATGGCAGTTTTCAACTCCTGCATCGTCTGGGCAACTGCCTGACGAGCCCTAACACGTCTTTTTAGCTCGTCCCACATGTGCTCAATGGGGTTCATGTCTGGGCTTCTGGCTGGCCAGTCCATAACTGTGATGTTCACATCCCGAAGATATTCCCTGAAGATGCCGGCCGTATGGGCTCTTGCATTATCATGCATAAAAAGGAAATTTGGGCCCACATAGTCCGCGTATGGTATCACGTGACGTGATACCATAGGAGACCTTTCAGCATTTAATGTTGGCAGCCGTGGACCTGTAACAACCTCAAGTTGAGTTTTGCGGCTCGCGGATATACCGCCCCAGACAGTCCATGAGCCACCGCCATAAGCAACCCTCTCTTCAAAGTTCACATTGAGCGAAACTCTTAAGTGAAACGAAACTGAAAATGCAAAGTGGGCCAATAGATGTGTCCAGAAGTGTATTTAATAGATTTCAATGAAATTTGGTTCATAGATAATTTATAACCAGGAATAATATGACCGGATATTCCCGCTGGATTGAAATTTACGCAGATAAAACCGCGGGGCGCAACTAGTGTTAATACACTCGAATTTAAGCCACAGTTTCTAAGTACAATTAGTTCTAGTTAAATATTAAAACAAAAAAAGATCCACAACTGCAATGGTTAGTTTTATTAATTGTTTTTAAAAATATGTAATGTAGGATTCGCAGTTTCAGTTAATGTGATAACCTAATCATCATAACATACCTACAGTATTTTTATTATGCCTGAAGATGAGTGACGTCATCATGTAACGCACACACACATATCCATCTTTGCCTTTGTCGCGGACGGTACAGACTACTGACTAAGCGTGTGCAAATCTTTATGGAATCCACTCAATGATTCAGATAATTTTTTAAATTAACACTGTTTTTGACTTGTAATAAACATATTTACTTAAGAAAAAAAAAACCGGCTCGTAGGATAAGTGACAGCCTCCGTGGCGTAGCGGTAGAGAACGCGGCTGGTCTTCGGATTGGTCAACTGCAATGCTTCGATACCGCCTTCGGGTTGTGGAGGTCAGACGGCAGTCGCTTCACGGAAAATATCGAATTTTATCCAAAATCAGCAGTTAGACTGGCAAAGCAGACCCCAGGTTCCAAAGCTGAAAAAGCTTCGGATGGCGATATCGAAGCATTGCGGTTAGACTAATTGTTGGACTTTTGAGGGCTCCAACAACCCGTTTCAGACTTCCTCTTATGTACTCATTTCTTATTCTATCCATTCGTGTAACACCACACATCCCTCTTAGCATTCTCATCTCGACTGCATGCAATTGCCTTTCATTCATCCCTTTCGTAGCCCAACATTCTGATCCATACAAGACAGCAGGTCGGATCATGGTTTTATATATTTTCCCCTTAAGTTTAAGGGGAATGCGGGAGTCGCAGATTGTTCCCGTGACCTGCCGCCATTTCATCCACCCAGTGTTAATTCTGTGCTTAACCGTCCGATCTATTTCGCCATCGCTTTGCACGAGTGAACCGAGATACCGAAAGTCGGAGCAAATTGGTAGGAGTGCGCCATCAAGCGCTATGGATCCAGATGTGGAGAGACCGCCGAAATCGCAGAACATATATTCGGTTTTGGTTCTGCTGATTTTCAAGCCAACATTCTCCAGCTTCTGTTGCCACTTCTCCAATCTGCTCTGGATCTCAGGTCCATCTTCACCGACGAGAACAATGTCATCGGCGAACAGCATGCACCAGGGTGCCTCCTCCTGGATGCCCGACGTAAGTACTAGTACCTTACTTACTTACTATTATAAATGTGAAAGTATCTCTGTCTGTCTGTCCAGCTTTCACGCCAAAACTATTCAACCGATTGTAATGAAAGGAGATGTTTCAGAAATGTATGGAGCCTGGGCCAGCACATTGCACACTTAATGCTGGGTATAGTTACGCTATAGTTAACTGTTTTTAATGTTAATTTCCTATATTTTGGCTTAGTTTTTATACAGATTAAATTTAAATCGGCTAAGGAATGCAACACAACTACTAATAAATATGGTGGTCAGCAATAAGCGAAATAAGATTTTGACAGTGACATTTGATTGACGTGTCATGTATCTAAGGCTATCGTATCTATATTATCTATCATATGACTGCGAAAAAAATAAAACATGAATTCCGAACATACGGCCCATTAAATAAACACAATCAGCTCAAATCAACACTCGACACGAACACAACGGGAAAATAGAACTGTCAAAGTCACCAATCAAACGTCGTAAAAAGTGTCAGGGTTATCTCACTAAAAAACGTTTTAAATAATTAATTATATATATTTGTATTTTTATTCAAATAAATTTAGTAGTGTTTTTATGAAAATCTTCTATTTTTTTCCTTTTTATCTATATAGTGTACATAGTTGTGGCCCAAAATGAAACATCTCCTTTGGTACACAGATAGACTAGAGCCTGAGAAAGGACATAGGCTACATAACATCCCGTTATGTGTCTAACAGAGCAGTAACAAAAAATGTTGCGAGAGACTGAACGCGGGCGTACATATTGCTCCAATTTTGTTTTTTTAATAATTATAAACTAGCGCTTGACTGCAATCCCGCCTGATGTTAAACAGTGATGCAAACGTTGATGGTAAAGCGCGCTAGTTTATTACGCCCATTCACTTAAAAAACCTTAGATAATAGGAAGGAAGACGGCAGTTGAGCGAGGTGGTGCAATGTTAGACCCAATAACACGACCAGCGGTGCTGCACCAGAGGGAGATTGATGTGGAGACCCTCGCCCACGACCAAACTCCCGACACAACAACATTTGACGCATCGTACCCGGCACACATCTCAACACAACTAACTGCTCAGACCCGTCCTCCGTACGGCTTCATCAGACATCATGCCGGATCACGACGAATCGCTTGGCGGTAAGACTTTGTCTGGTGGGTGGTAATTATTTTAACAGGCGCTTATTTTATATCAACTTAGCTCCTCCAAACTGAAGTCCACGCGGACGGAGTCGCGAGCAACAGCTAGTAGTTTATAAATCAGGAATAACACATAGGGAATTGCTTACCCTGATTCATCTACGGGATCTGTTTGTATATTTTTGTTAAGAGTTTGTCTTTTTGTCAAAACGGCTGAATGGCTTTAAATAAAATTTGGCACTATAGGTAGTGCCAAATGTCGTGGTGGCCTAGCGGTAAAAACACCAGCCTCTCAAGTATGAGTGCGCGAATTCGATTCCAGGTCAGGCAAGTACCAATGTAACTTTTCTAAAGTTATATGTACTTTCTAAGTATATCTTGGACACCAATGACTGAAGGTGAAGGAAAACATCTTGAGGAAACCTGGACTTTAAGTCTGAAATCGCCAACCCGCATTGAGCAAGCGTGGTGATTACGCTCAATCCTTCTCTGTATGAGAGGAGACCTGTGCCCAGCAGTGGGACGATAAAAAGGTTGATGATGATGATGATAGGTAGTAGACCAGAACCTGGATTAGGACATAGGGTACTTTTTTATAGTATATAGTAGATTTTTTTACGTCAATATTCCGCAGGATGAAAGCGAAAGGTCTAGTGGTTAAAACACCAGCCTCTCGAAAATGAGTGCGCGGGTTCGATTCCAGGTCAGGCAACGTTGCAACCAATGCAACTTTTCTAAAGTTATATCTACTTTCTAAGTATATCTTGGACACCAATGACTGAAGTTGAAGGAAAACATTTTGAGGAAACCTGAACTTTAAGTCTCAAATCGCCAACCCGCATTGAGCAAGCGTGGTGATTACGCTCAATCCTTCTCTATATGAGAGGAGACCTGTACCCAGCAGTGGAACGATAAAAAAAGGTTGATGATGATTCCTCAGGATCAAGAGAGTTTATTGGCTACGATATTTTCTAAAGTTTTATCTCGCGCTTATCATTCGTAGATTATGATAAACACGTAAATCGACTCACCTGAATACAACCACACAGTTATAACTCATTCTCATGACTGAATTATCAGTATTAAAAGGCTTTAAATATCTAAACTGAACTAACTCAGACCGAGGTAATTTAATTATCCCACAATATCATGACAACGGCTTTATTTTCCTGTTGATAATTCATTCTATGAACGTCAAGATACAGTGAGATTCTTGTTTTTTAGGGTTCCGTACATCAAAGGTAAAACGGAATCCGATTCATGAGACTTCGCTGTCCGTCTGTCCGTCCGTCTGTCACCAGGCTGTATGTCATGAACCGTAATAGCTAGACAGTTTAAATTTTCAGAGTTTGTGTATTTCTGCTGCCGCTATAATAACAAGTACTAATAATAACAAAAATAAATTTAAGTAATCCATACTAATATTATAAATGCGAAAGTAACTCTGTCTGTCTGTCTGCCTGTTAAGCTTTCCTGCTAAATTTCATCAAAGTCGGTTGAGAGGTTTTCTCAACCGACTTTGATGAAATTTGGCAAAGACAATCTTTAGACCCTGAGAAAGGACATAGGCTACCTTTTATCCCGGGTAAATATGATGTTCCCGAGGGAAATCTAAAAAGCGCGATATAACCGAACTCTACGCGGGCGAAGCCGCGGGCGGAAAGCTAGTTTCCCATAAAACCAGCCTGATTTTTTTTTTTGCCGTTTTTTGCTCCATCTTAATAACGGAAATAGATAGACGCTTGAGATGTTCACAGAATAAGTACTTGCTTATATTATATTAAAATTAAAAATAAATAATTAAATTAAAATAAAATAAATATTGAAGGGGGGCTCCCATACAACAAACGTGATTTTTTGCCGTTTTTTGGTCTATAGATACTAATAACGGAAATAGAAACATTTTTTTCCGTTTTTTTTAATTATAAATTATAAACTAGCGCTTGACCGCAATCCCGCCTAGTAAGCAGTGATGCGATCGTTGATGGTAAAGCGCGCTAGTATATTAAGAGCTCTAGTCTTGAAGATACTCGAATTGTAGTATGACGGAAACACCATCGCTAGCAAATTGTTCCAGTCCCTCGATGTACGCGGTATAAAAGAGGAAGCGAAACGCTTCGTCCGGATCGTAGTGGTGTTAACAACGTAAGGGTGAAAACACGCCGTACGACGGGTCGTCCAATGGGGGAATTAAATCATGGTACGGAACCCTTCGTGCGCGAGTCCAACTCGCACTTGGCCGGTTTTTAGGGTTCCGTAGCCAAATGGGAAAAAACGGAACCCTTATAGATTCGTCATGTCTGTCGGTCCGTCTGTCCGTCCTTATGTCACAACCATATTTTTCCGAAACTATTAAAGCTATACTGTTCAAACTTGGTAGGTAGATGTATTCTGTGAACCGCATTAAGATTTTGATGCAAAAATAATAATAAATATTGGGGGCTCCCCATACTTAGAACTGACAATCATTTTTTTTTTCATCATACACCTACGTGTGGGGTATCTATGGATAGGTCTTCAAAAATGATATCGAGGTTTTTAAAATATTTTTTTTCTAAACCGAATAGTTTGCGTGACAGACGCTTCCAAAGTGGAAAAAAGTTGGTCCCCCACCCCCCTCTAACTTCTTAAATAAGAAAATGAATAATCCAAAAAAAAAACATATGATGTAGGTACATTACTATAAAAACTACCAACAAAAATTATTTTGAACGAGATCTAGTAACTAAGTACTATTTTTTTAATACCTTGTAAATCGTAAACCGCTTATTACTGCGTAATCTTTCATATAAATAACTTAAATCCTTTAATTTTTTTTTTATAATTTACCCAGTAGTGGTGACTATGTCCTACTGCTGGCAAAAGGCATCCGTCCACTCCTTTCCTCCTTTGCGAGCCCGCGAATCCTCTTACCAGTTTAGACGGCACTGTTGGCGTAGTGATTAAATGTTTGACTGCTGCGCTGCGTGTCGCGGGTGCGATTCCCAAATGACCAAATATTTGTATGATCTACAAGTAGTTGTTCTGGGTCTGGTTGTTTGTGTGTGTAAGTTTATATGTTTGTAAACTCACCCACGATACAGGAGAAATTCCAAGTGTGTAGCAACACTTTAAAAAAAAAACTACAAGTGCAAAACACTTAAGTGGCAGGACACATTGCTCGTAGGGTCGATGCCCGATGGGACCGACTGGTTCTCGAGTGGCAACTACGCACCGGAAGACACAGCGTGGGTAAACCTCCGACAAGGTGGACCCACGACCTGATGAAGGTCGGGGGGAACCGCTGGATACGGGAGGCGCAGGACCGGTCGTCGTGGATATTATTGGGGGAGGACTATGTCGAGCAGTGGAAGTCTTACGGTTGATATGATGATGATGATAAATACTGCGGAAACGGTGCACGTCGGTCGGTCGGGTGAATCCGGAGCAGCGTCGACAGCGCTCTAGCTATGATAGCTGGCAGTATGGACTGTCAGTTTGTGAACCACAGCTGCAAGGTTTCGGTTGGACCTCTAACCTCTTTCGTTTTGTTTTAACCGACTTCAAAAAAGAGAAGGTTACTCAATTCGACCGTATAATTATATAATAACTGGCTGACCCGGCGAACTTTGTTCCGCCTTAAATGCAATATCACATGATCAAATTTTTTACTTTTTAAATTATGATAATCCATACTAATATTATAAATGCTAAAGTAACTCTGTCTGTCTGTCTGTCTGTTACGCTTTCCCGCTTAAACCTCTCAACCGATTTTGATGAAATTTGGCACAGATAATCTCTAGACCCTGATAAAGGACATAGGCTACCTTTTATTGGGATCATGGAGATCCGCGGAATGAGAACTTCCTCACCTTTGAATTTTTCGTTGATTATTGTGGCGTAAATCAAATTGTTCATAAATTTACTTACCACCGTCTTCCGTTGCACAGTTATGGTTGGTTTAAGTTTTGAATCATGATTACTACGGAACCAATCTTTAGTCGTAAAGTGTGCGGTGGTAAGCCAGGTATATCCAAGGAGTTTAAAAATAGTTGGTGGCATCATCTTCCTTTGTTACACAGTCAATAGATTTGAAAGAATGCAGTGTACCAATGTTCTCAATCTGAATTATGTAGTTTTAGTCATCTACATCTTTATTTTCCGCTGCCGATATTGGTCGCTTACTCAACCATTCATTATTTTTGAGGTTAGTAATGATGTTTGAGAATACTTTGTTGATGAGTTCGTCTTTCGATAAGACAAAGTTACGGAAATTCTGACGAAATGAAATTAGTCCGCTCGATTTGTCGACAGGTACTCGACCATTATCGATATTCGGCAATTTCTCAGAGAAATCTTTAGCAGATGTATCATTCACCAATGCAACTCTCATGTTTGTTGTCAGCTGAGGTTTCTTAACATAGCGCCATAGATTCGATGATTTGAGGCAAGCGTTTAATGCGTTGGCAGCAGTCGATCTGGGAATTACTGGCAATGTTTGGCGGAAATCGCCAGACAGTAAAATCATTGCGGCTCCAAAACATCTGGAGTCATTACCTAGATCTTGCAATGTTCGGTTAAATGCTTCCAATGCACGTTTATGCGCCATTTTGCATTCGTCCCAGATGATGATCTTCGATTCGGATAAAACTTTGGCCACAGCGGAGCGCTTTGTAATGTGATATGTTCGTTCTTCAATAGATTGAAGATTTAACTAACGAAACGAAATTTTAATGCAGAATATGCAATGTGGCTGTTATTCCAGAAGAAGCAACTGCAACAGTAATGTTGAATCTTGCGTGAAGAGTGGCTAAAACTACTGACATGAGGAATGTCTTACCAGTTCCACCAAACGCTAGTATGCAAGCAGTAATCATTGCTGCAATCGTATTGAAACGCTGCCTGAATCAAATCAGTATTTGATGAATTTCTTCTTGTGTTTCGTAAATTATCTAGCTGTTAATCTCTGAGGTTTACTCGATTATTTCGCATTGTTAACAAAGCCGTTCACGGGCTGCTTCCCTTTGCTCTTGTGAGTCAGAAGCACGCAGTCGAGCCATACTAAGGCGGCGCTCTTCACGTGCAATTTCTTGATCTTCTTCAGTGCTAATCTAGTCAAGAGTGTTCTTCGGTATGACTGAGTAACTGTCGGGTCCGTTTTTGTAGAAATATTGTTTTAAGATAGTATACGGTTTTATTATTCATTAATTATGCTTTGAATCGGACAAATGTGGCGTTATTTCTGTGTGGTCTATGAAAATGGTAAAAAAAGCTGAAGGCAAATATTAGGGTGTTATAATATTTTTTAAACGTAACGTAACGTAACGTTATGCTATATTATATAAATATAGCTGATCCGCGCACCTACACGTTGTATCCATGGACGTATTTAAATATTTTTGAGAGTTGGCAACACTGTAAGTTTGGCACCCGTCAAATATGTCATCCCATTAATTATTATTTTTATATTTTGAAATTTAAATACACGATTTTATGAGCAAAAGTTGATATTATGTTGTCGATTCAAAAGTCTTGTTTTAATGCGTTCTTCAATTCGAGTGGAACTGAGAGTACAAATACTGTCAAATGTTTGACAAAAAGTAAGTGGTCAACTTTTATATGGGAAAATGGAATTGTCGTTTTACTCTATCTTACTCGCAATTTTTCCTTATTTACTCACCGTGTAGACCTACCCTGGACTACGACAAACATTTTAAAACCAAAATCAGCTTAATCGGCCCAGCCGTTCTCGAGTTTTAACCAGACTAACGAACAACAATTCATTTTTATTTATATAGATAGATAGATAGATAATAATCTTTATTTAAAAAACATCACAACATTGTAAAATCAATGCTACAAAAATATTCTTATATAAATATCTTATTGCCTAAATAACAGCTAGGTATTATGTGTGACTAAAAATATACATAAGGTCATACAGAACGTACCTCTTATACAGAGAATCATGTAAAATTAGCGACATGCCCGAGCTAGGTTTATATAAGTCCGTAAAATTTAATCATGCAACGTTATGAACTAGGAATACAATAAACAAAAGCTTTAATTATTTTTTATGCTATCATATGTTAAAAAGTTGAAAACTAAATATAGTTTAAAAAACTAAAAAAAAACATGCTTTTAAAAAATAGCAAATTAGACAGTTAAAAATAATTTTAAAAAAGCGTGAGGCGCTTTGTGCCATAATTTTTGTATAATAAGCGCGTTACGCTTTTTTTAAAAATTATTTTTAACTTGTTAGTTTGATATTTTTAAAAGTATGTTTTTTAGTTTTTTAAACTATATTTATTTTCAACTTTTTAGTTCAATATTCTTTAAAAAAAAAAATACGAACGAACGAACGTATTGAAAACGGTGAGACATTTTACAGTAATGAGCCGCTCACTCGTAGTCCAAAGAGTTAGAGACGGACAAACAAACAAGCAAACAAGCAAGCGAACAATCAAACATACAAGTGAAGCTAATAAAAAGCAAGTAAAAACCTTTAAATGTTCAGGTTTTGCGACAATTTTACTGACAAATTAGTTGTAAGCGTTAATTAGGTCTATTTTTCTATGACACTCTCCACCACCTAAATTGGCGAAAGAATTTCCGTTATGAAACGGCAATCCAATTTCGGATTGATCCAAAAACCATTTAGTAACCAGCACCCTAATTGCGTAACACACTCACCTGAATCTCAGCGTGAATCCCAGTCCCATCCGAAGCTTTTCAACTTTGGAGTCTGGGAGTCTGCTTTACCGGTCTAACTGCTGATTTTGGCTGAACTTCGATATTTTCCCTGAAGCTAAACTAAACTATATTTAGTTTTCAACTTTACTTTACTTTTAAACTTTACGGGCTTATATTGTGATGTAAAGTGAGCGCCTGAAACACAGGTTTAATTAACCTAGCTCGGGCATGTCGCTAATTTTACATGATTCTCTGTATAATAATACGTTCTGTATGACCTTATGTATATTTTTAGTCACACATAATACCTAGCTGTTATTTAGGCAATAAGATATTTATATAAGAATATTTTTATAAGAATATTTTTATAGCTTTGATTTTACAATGCTGTGAAGTTTTTTGAATAAAGATTATTATTTTTGTATAATTATACGGTCGAATTGAGTAAACTTCTCTTTTTTGAAGTCGGTTAAAACAAAATGAAAGAGGTTAGAGGTCCAAAACACGAAGGCGATGTCGAAGCATTGCAGTTAGACCAATTGTTGGACTTTTTGAGGGCTCCAACAACCCGTAACGACTGCCACTAGATGTTCGTATGGCAACCGGGACCAACGGCTTAACGTGCTTTTCGAGGCATGACTAGACCAGTGCAAATATTCATATTCATGCATACAAATATTTGCCGCGTTCGCTACCGCTGCTTCACGGAGGCTGTCGATTCATCAATTGCACACACTAATACTATCAATTGGAATCATTTTGAAGCATATTGCTAATACATTACTCCATATTTTCGTGGAATGCGTCGGCTAAACAACGTCAATAACGCAATGAATGTTGCTGAACCGTCAAAAGGAAACCCAATGTTTCTGATAGTGTGTTACGCAATTACCCTGCTGATGTTATACATTAATAAATAACAAAATATTTCATAAATATAGTGTTAATATACAATATTGTTACGAATGGACCTTATGTCGATGGCATAAGGTTCAATATCGCGTGACATGCAGTGTGTCACTTTTAAGCCCTATTTCCCCAGATCTAGACATTTTCTAGGTACCATATCAAAACGCATTGCTAGACTTAGGATGGCCTATCGAATGGTACAGGTCTCAACAGTTTTGTCAACAAAGTGTCGACATCGAAATTTCTAGAAACCCGTTTCCGGGAATTACCGTAGGTACTTACTTGGCCGGTGACCTCGAAGTTATGGGGTATTATTATTACGTCTAGAGGAATCTGGAATATTCGATCAGCTGGCCTATATATAGCGCCGTGACGCCGGCGCCCAGTCAGTCTACATTCGACTAGCGATACGAAAACAGCGACAGTTAAGAAGCGATCTTAAAGAAGACCTACTGCGACAATTATAACGAGAACTTCGACTACTACGTGAAGTAACATCTGTAGCGTTATTGTGTGTTTACAACACGGACTTCGTGGACATAAGGGAAGACTTCGGTACAACATCAGCTACGTTCTACTTGTCATTGCCTACGGTCGACTGTACCTTCGTTGCCAATAAACTTCGAAACCCTTAACCGGCGTTTTAGTACCCCTAGCCCGTAACAATATGTAAAGAAAACCCTGTCCGACCCATAAGGATAATAAAGCTTAGGTAAACACTTGACCAAATATGATATAAAATTTTACATAATCATCATAGTAACAATACTAATGAATTTTGAAATAATCCTTTTTTCCTGGGAATTAATTCCAATTTCCCCGAAATTTGGTAATTTTTAAAAAAGTGACAATACCGGTATTATTATAAGCGAATAGCGACGTGACCACGTCACAGGTGCCGCGTGCCCTGCCCCCCGCCGCCCGCGGAAGGGGTTGCTTATCGCACATGTATTAAGTTACCTCTTTTTGCGAAATAATATTTATTTTTTTAGGGTTTTTTTTTTTTAAGTTTAGCCCGGCTTTGTATACAATAGTAGAATGAGTTATCGATACCTAACAATACCTTCACGGATCAGACAGGGTTTTCTTTACATATTGTATACACGTTTTGTTAAATACCGAACTCCTGGTGAGGTGCTCAGTACTTAATGTTGACCTTATGTGTAAGTATACACATAAGGTCCTTAATAGACCTTAATAGTAATTAAGGTTGAAGGTCTGAATAAAACATCCATATTCTATATTGTTCTATAGCTGATAATGTATTTGCAAAAGTTCAAATGAACCCAACCAAATCATTGTCATACAACGCTTGCGACTTCTAATTCGACGTCAACGCCATCTAGTTGCATTTTGAGCAAACTTTTGAAATACATTTATTTTGTTGAACTGATGAGCAGCCTTTGATCATTAACAGGGTTTTTTTAAAACTTGGTAGGTATTTTTATGATAGGCTAGACACAATTAAAATCCAGTGTGTATCAAGTCATAGGAGCGACTCCTAATCACTTTGGCGTAGAACCGCGCTGACTCGCGGGGCGTGCGCTTGCGTCTCCGATCCGTGAAGTTCACGGCGTATAACCCGAAGTTAACCCTGAAACAAACCCGGATTTTGTAACCATCCCATCGTGAAAACTTGAGTGTTATACAAGGTTTTTTTTTTGTATATGCGAAACCCAAAACACGTGTCTAATATTTTTAAGTAAAGAATCTACGTACAAAATTTAAAAAAGATATAATTAAAGACTACAAAGTTATGAGCTTGTTATCCTACTTGGTTGTCCCAACAAAAATATGGTCAACGCACACTCGCCCGCCCGCGCCTGATGCGGCGAGGTGCGGGTGGCCCCTAGTACTATGATATGATGTAACCACACAGCAACAATTTCTAAATGTATTTGAAAACAAATATAACATGGTGTAAAAATGATTGGAATCGATTCTGGACAAACTATATTCAGGTTTCGTATAAAGTAAAAATAACGTTGTATATAAGTTTATGAGTGAATTTTTGTGTATGTTAGTATGTTTGTTACTTGTTTATGTCAAAACTGCTGAAAAGATTTGGATGAAATTTTGCACACAGACTGTTTGTAACTAGGGTTAACTTATGTTGCATTGTATGTTTGAGATCAACCTGGCCACAAGGCTGTGTTTTATTATCTATTAATAATCACGCTCTTTATCACCTACTTGGGACTTGACTGCCTGGCGAAATTTGAGTATACCTACATACTCTATCCACCTAATTATCTGCCTTGCAAAAATTATACGTACTTGTATCCAGCCAGCCAATCAAAGCTATCCATTAAAGTCCAGTGAATGTACCCTGTTACATTGATGCCATCTCTAATCGCGTATTGTATCTGAAAACACGATTTTTATTAAATAATCTTGCGACAAATCGATCGATCGAAGTGGGGTATTCCAGCCAAAGGTTGTACATATAAGATCGTTCTTAGTGATAAGACCGCCTATTGTATCACCCTTTGTAAAACATTAATATTTGTGTTCTGTAATTAATATGGTGTACATAATAAAGGCGCCAGCATAATAAAGGGTATCTAGGCGCTGTATTTCACAAAGACTCCAGAGTGGCGTTTCCTAAAATGGATTGTGCCAAGAAATCTTCGCTCCATGATCGCTGGCCGTGGAGGCTGCCACCAAGTGCGTCTCTACACCAACCGCCATGACGTCACACGTAGGTCATCATCATCATCATTCTCCTGCCCTTATCCCAATTTATTTGGGGTCGGCGCAACATGTCTTCTTCTTCCATACATCCCTATCAGAAGCCATCTCGGCAGTCACCCCCTTCTTTGCCATATCATCCTTCACACATTCCATCCATCGTTTCTTTGGTCTTCCCCTACTCTTATAGCCATCAACATTCATAATTAAAACTCTCCTCACGACATTCTCCTCATTTCTCCGCAACACATGCCCGTACCATGATAACCGATTTCCACACAACTTTTCAGCTACCGGTGCCACTTTCAGACTTCCTCTTATGTACTCATTTCTTATTCTATCCATTCGTGTAACACCACACATCCCTCTTAGCATTCTCATCTCGGCTGCATGCAATTGCCTTTCATTCATCCCTTTCGTAGCCCAACATTCTGATCCATACAAGACAGCAGGTAGGACGTCACACGTAGGTACGACGACAAATTGAAAAAGGGAATAAGCAGAAGCGCTGTAACAATAAAGACAGCCCGAAAGAGCAGGTCAACAAGGATGGCTTTATCACGGTGCAAAAGAAAAAAAATGAAGACTGTCCAAAACAAGTGCGGCACTGCACCGACCGGGGCGAACCATTTGCTGCGTCCCGCTATACCAGTGACGCCGCTGTATGTATCCAGGCTGCATTACTCTACAAAATCCGAAGACGTTGTGGAGTAGATACAGATCAAGGCGAGAATTTTGGAGGTTTGGGTTAGGAGGTTGCAGTCACGTCACACCGTAAATTCTAATTCCTTTGTGGTGGGGGTGCCAACTGAGGTTCTCGAGAAATTCATGTCTCCAGAATTTTGGCCGAAAGGCGTTATTTTCCGGCGATTCCGTGGCCGGATACCTGACACAACGCAATACACGACGCCGATGCTGCAAAATAATTGCATATGAGTTCATTTTTATATAAAGTTAAATATGTACAGTATTTTATATTTGTTTTCATTGTATAGTATAGTATTATCGTATTTTATTATGGGCCTTTGTTGCCTGAGCCAAATAAATAAATAAAATAAAGTGACTTAGACGTCGAAATAACTAGATCCCACGACAAAGGGTATCCTAGTGTTAGGCTAGACCCCACACTAGAATACTCTGGCTACTCATTGCACGACATATTTGATATTTATTTTATGTTTTACTGTCTTTTGTTTGTTGTTGATTAACTTGTCAAAATATTTTTTTCAAAAAAAAAAAATTACTTCTGAGTAAGTAGTTTCGTGAACGACGGATCTAACAATATCGTCTTTGTCGCCAGAACCAGTATGATAACTAGGGCGAGGCCACACCAACACTGCGTTGCGGCGACGCATGGTAAAAATCTACGACGCCGCACAACGCATCGTGGCTAACGCAACGTACAAAATTAACGCCTCCATTTTCTTTTGAAGTGATTTCCATTATTATTCATAATAAAAAGTAAAAAAACTAAAACCCAACTACGACAAAAAACGACGCTGAAAACGTATAAAACAAGATTTTCAGAATACTGAACTGAACAAAGTTGCTAATTGTAAGGACCCTTGTACTTACTACTTACGGTAACACCTGTTATTCACTGGCTCACCACTACACTCGTATCGCAAGCAGCACACGTCCAACCTTGGCCAGTGTCAATAGCAGACTGACAGATTGATTGATACCTCGACTACGAGTGTACATGAGACAATGTTAGTATGTACCTTTTAGGAGATACAAACACTACATCCCTTCCTTTTTAACAATTTTTTATTATCCTTATTTAAAATCAGGTATTTACTTGTTTAATCACTAACAGAAAAACCGACTTTTAAACCACATGAGATTCGAGGTTACAATTAGTTGAAAGCTTATTTGTCTTTTCCATTTCTTTCAAATACCTTATCCCCTTGACATATTCCTGGCTCCTCTGCTCTTCTTTTCTAATCACTATATTTCTTCTCCCCTTGACATATTCCTGGCTCCTCTGCTCTTGTTTTTCGATTACTATATTCCTTCCCCTTCTCTTTTTTGCAATATAGGTATTCTTCGGGATGGTTGCATCACAGGTTTCACTATGGATCTATAGGAATTCCTATAAAGACCTTTTAAATTTATTAAACGGCTGAAATCTTTTTTGATTACAATTTATTAGGTTCACACTGAGCCCTAATTCTAAAACCCCAAGATGTATAGTAGTGTCCTTTCCTAGAAGATTTCTTGATCCATCTCCTATGACATAAATTTTGAGCCCGGTCTTGTTTGCTTTTATTATAGTTTCGAATGACCCATTGACATGTAATGGAGTTTTACTGCCGTATGCTAAAAATATTTTATTCGGTTCTCGGATCTGATTATAACAATGTACCTTGTTTCCTTTTAAATGATCCCAAGTTTTATCCGATATCAAGTTCAATTTGCAACCAGAGTCTATTAACATTTCTAAACTTACTCCTCCTATTTCACATTTTATTTTTGCATCATCATTTAAGTTAAATGTGTATTTTACCTGCTCTTCTTCTAAAGAATTAACTGTTATATCTTGCTTTTGTCTTTTATGGTCGTTTTTGTGCGAGTTCTGTTTTTGTTCTAATTTACGTTTTAATTCAATAGATTTAGTTTGACAGCAGCGTTGGTAGTGGCCCAATTTGCCACAACCATTGCACTTTTTTCCTAAAGCTGGACAGGCCGAACCTTGAGAAGTATGTACATGACCACATCTATTGCACTTAATAGATTGTTTGTTTTGAGTCTCCCATCTGGAATTATTCATGTATGTAGTTTTTTTTCCGTTTATCTCATAAGTTTTTTGTCTTATCTTTTTTTTTTCATAACTTTCAAATTGGTGATTTCTAGTGTATTTGCAGCTGATATTACTTTATCTAATGTGATCTCGCCCCCCATGGTGAGAATCTTCTTTCTTAATTCTGATGATAGACAATATCCCGTTATTTTGTCAATAATCTGATCATCCGGCTTGTCAAACTTACATTTGGCTGCTTGTTCTCGAAGTTTAAGCAAAATTGTTCAAAATTTTCACCTTCTACTTGCGCTATTTGTCGAAATATGTGTCTTTCATAAGTCTTATTTTGTTTGGGAAGATATTAATCATCAAGCTTACTAATAGCTACATCAAAAACATTGACGTCATTTCCAGGATTAATATTTGCTCCAGGCAAGTTATAAAATAAGTCTTGAAGTGCAGATCCACCTAATACTAATAGCGTTGCTCTCTTTTTAAAATCAATGCTAACGTCAGATGCTTCAAGGTAAATAAAAAGTGACCTCCCCCATTTCTCCCATTTTATTCCCATAGAAGAACTATCACCTTCAAGAATTAATTTTTCTGGAGGCGGTAGCAGACTCGACATGGTGGATCGTTTTTTAAGGCGACCTGGAAAGACATCCAATTGAATGGAACCCAACAACAACTACTTTCATTTTAATGAAAGCCTTTTATCTACTTTAACCCATGACTTCTTATTTAAAAGAAGCCAAATTCCAATTCCAATTTAATGGAATGCAGAAGATCTTATCCCAATTCCAATTTAATGGAATCCAGAAGATATTATCCCAATTCCAATTTAATGGAATCCAGAAGATATTATCCCAATTCCAATTTAATGGAATCCAAAAGATTAGATCTCAATTCCAATTTAATGGAATCCCGACGATTTTAGCTCAATTCCAATTTAATGGAAACCAGAAGATCTTATCCCAATTCCAATTTAATGGAATCCAGAAGATAATATCCCAATTCCAATTTAATGAATCCAGAAGATATTATCCCAATTCCAATTTAATGGAATCCAGAAGATTAGATCACCATTCCAATTTAATGGAATCCCGACGATTTTAGCTCAATTCCAATTTAATGGAAACCAGAAGATCTTATCCCAATTCCAATTTAATGGAATCCAGAAGATAATATCCCAATTCCAATTTAATGAATCCAGAAGATATTATCCCAATTCCAATTTAATGGAATCCAGAAGATTAGAT
This sequence comes from Sesamia nonagrioides, assembly GCA_017933935.1. NCBI lineage: Eukaryota > Metazoa > Arthropoda > Insecta > Lepidoptera > Noctuidae > Sesamia > Sesamia nonagrioides. The sequence continues at coordinate 62,687 of JADWQK010001589.1, read as the reverse complement.
CACAATTCCAATTTAATGGAATCCCGACGAATTTAGCTCAATTCCAATTTAATGGAAACCTGAAGATCTTATCCCAATTCCAATTTAATGGAATCCAGAAGATAATATCCCAATTCCAATTTAATGAATCCAGAAGATATTATCCCAATTCCAATTTAATGGAATCCAGAAGATTAGATCACAATTCCAATTTAATGGAATCCATTTGTAACTAAATTCTAATTAAATAGAATTCAATTATTTTAAACAATTGCTTCGTTAGTTTGCGAGTGCTAGTGAAAGGTAGATATGGTACATTCTGTTGTCAGCATACCTATTTATTTATTTTATTTAATAAGTACAGTGATAGACTACATACCAAGACAATCAACAGAGTTAATAAAACATACAGTACATAAATCTGAAGTTTATTCCTGTACACAACATTCAATGATTAATGCTTCCGTAGAGACGGATTAATATGGACAATTTACTAAATGACATTATACAAACATTTACATTTTATACAAACCATTTCTTAATTCGTTAAAACTGTTCAGGAATGAGTCTACCTTAGGGCATATTGTATTATTTTGATTGCACATTCTGGATAACGGGTTATTCTGAGAAACATTATTGTTACTAGCGGGAATACTGAATAATTGTGGAATGCATACAGATCGAGTTGGCATTTTAAAGTTCCTATAGGAGTAAACTGGTCAAGTAATTTAATATCAAAGGAGCCGTTAGCAATTTAATGCAATACTTACACTTAAATCACTGACCCATCTCCTTCTCTCAAGACTCTTCATGTGAAAGGGTGAGCCGCTGATGGTAATTGCGGAGTTTACGTCTGAGACCACATTATAAATATAAATAAATATATACGGACAAACCACACAGACCGAGCCAGCCCCAAAGCAAGCTCGAGACCCGCGTCATGGGCCACCAAACTCAACGACACTACACCTATAATAGACTCTATATACATAGACAAACATCCAAGACCCAGGCCAATCAGGAAAAGACCGCTCTCCATCACGACCCGGCCGGGGACCGAACCCGGGGCCCCCACGCCGCAGGCAGGCGCGCCGACCGCTGCGTCACGGTGGTCGACAAAACAAGACAAAACATTCCGCGCTTAAATTTTGACAAATCTCTGTACAGACTCTATGCGATCTATGTGAGTATTATACATTGGAGACCACACAGAGGTGCAGTACTCCAATATAGACCTTATTACTATTCCCTAGAATAGTACAGCATCAAGAATGTTTGCCGATCTTTAAATGGTTTGGCAATCCATACTAATATTATAAATGCGAAAGCAACTCTGTCTGTCTGTCTGTCTGTCTGTCGGTCTGTCTGTCTGTCTGTCTGTCTGTCTGTTACGCCTTCCCGCCTAAACCCCTCAACCGACCTCGATGAAATTTGGCACAGACAATCTTCAGACCCCGAGAAAGAACATAGGCTACCTTTTATCCCGGAAAAATCCGATGTTCCCGAGGGAAATCTAAAAAGCGCGATATCACCGAACTCCACGCGGGCGACGCCGCGGGCGGAAAGCTAGTTCGTAATATAAAATAGAGTAAGTGGGTGGCCTTGTTACAAATGTGATCCTAGTGCGGTCTATATGACAAAACCGAATCAAACATAACACCCAGGTGACGTAGGTACTACTTTTACCCTATCTACATACGAATTTTGAACCTTATTAAAACGTTAAAAGTTCCTTAGGTAGGTAGCCTACTGCACCTTAAGTCTGTCACGAAACTGTTTATTAAATGGGTAGTTAAAATCCTAAATTAGGTACATCATAATATTATGTTACAAAGGTAATTAAGTAGGCGTGCAAGCAATTAAAATGATCAACCTGTAGGTATAATAGTATCCCATAGCTGTCTAGGGTACCTACATTATAGAATAAAGTATCATTTAGATTACGTACAATGCAAATCTGAGTAAACGTTATTTTTGATCTTCATAAATAAATCATCACTTGTTTGCAATTTATAAAATAATTAAGGTAGGTAGGTACCAAGGAAAAAGCCGTCTACATTTTGATGTAAATAATAGTAGGTAACACAATCAACCGCCTGTTTGTACTTTGTTTACGTGTCTCGCTGAGGCGGCAGGTATGTAAGTACTTACGGAATAGGATGTGTTATTATGACTCATCGTCTCCTCGCATGTAAACAAAATATTATTTTTTCTAGTTTCTTATTTCTGCTTTGGGGTCATAATGTCTATTCAGAAATGCGTTTTAACTATGTTTAATTACGTTTTTCTAGTACTAGTACGAATTACACATCTTTTGAGTTTGGCGGGAACAAAACATTTTGTACCATACACCACCTTCCCCCAAAAAAAAATTTATTACTGACCTTTTCTCCTCGTCGCCACTTGTAAGGACCCTTGTACTTACTACTTACGGTAACACCTGTTATTCACTGGCTCACCACTACACTCGTATCGCAAGCAGCACACGTCCAACCTTGGCCAGTGTCAATAGCAGACTGACAGATTGATTGATACCTCGACTACGAGTGTACATGAGACAATGTTAGTATGTACCTTTTAGGAGATACAAACACTACACTAATGTAGTTGCAAGTAAATGGACACAGTAGACTCTACCAAGATGCCTTCGTTGTAAATTAAAAATAATGTCATACAATACTATTCTGAAGTATGCAATATTCACCATGTAGAGATAAATTTTCATGTTTGGAAAGGCGTAGTCACACGTTACATATACCTACCTACCGTAGCACCTTGACAACGTGTGACTACGCCTTTCCAAACATGAAAATTTATCTCTACATAGTGAGTATTGCATACTTCAGAATAGTATTGTATGACATTATTTTTAATTTACAACGAAGGCATCTTGGTAGAGTCTACTGTGTCCATTTACTTGCAACTACATTAGCAACTTTGTTCAGTTCAGTATTCTGAAAATCTTGTTTTATACGTTTTCAGCGTCGTTTTTTGTCGTAGTTGGGTTTTAGTTTTTTTACTTTTTATTATTTGTACTATTTTGGTGTTAAAGTGTATTTGTGGCGCATAATATTAACAAAAATTGAATTGATGAACTAAAAACCAGGTACTTGACATATTACATCTACACGCACTTAAAACAACATAAGCCTGAAGGCACATAGTGCTGAGGACATTTCTATGGGAGTTTTAGCCAGTTATGAAACTGTTCCGCCTTCACCGCGTGGAGTTACTCCCAGCTTATGTAGTTTTCATTAGACTTAGTGCATTACATATTCTATTAATGTTCACACTACTCTACATTGCTTAAAGCGATTCACAGTTCCCGTGATCCGCGTTTTACTCTTATCGCTCATATTTAACATCATTAAAGCATTCTTGTAATTATGTACAAGCATAAAGTACTCGTGAAGCTCTTTCACGTGATACCAAACACGGTATATTTATTTTAATTTTACATTAATATAGAACTTTTTGTCCGCTAGAGGGCGCAATACTTAATTTGATGACAAGCTTTATAGCTCATAACTAACAGAATATCAAGGCCCTTCTAATGGTACTGCAGTGGTCTTATTCTGATAAGTAGTGAAGAAGCTATGAACGAAAAGATGTGAATTATATACAACCAGCCCATAAATACAGGTAAAGTCACAAGCAAATGCTAGCAATATATATATATATATATTCAAAATGTACAAGTAAAGCGCTTTCAAATGATACCAAACACGGCATATTTATCTTAACTTTATTTTTTTACTCTGTATGTTTTGTCCGCTAGAGGGCGCCACAGTAGATTTTGTGAAACCCCATATAGCCTATAACCAGCGGACAATTAAGACGCTTCTAATGATATGTCATTTGTCGAATTCTGATAAGCAGTTTAGAAGTTACGAGGGAACAGATGAACATACATACATACATACATACATACATAGCCTGTCAAAATCATAACCCTCCTTTTGCTTTGCCGTAGTCGGGTAATAATTGATAGAAATGGATGACAGCCTCCATGGCGTAGCGGTAGCGAACATGGGCGTAGCCACACAGGAGCAAGCTGGGGCGCTTGCCCCACCCTGGCTCTTATCTATAAGGTACAAAAGGTAGGTAAAAAAAAAAAAAAATCCGGTAGGGGTTTAGGTTAACTGCTGCCCCACCCTGAGCCCAAGGCTGGCTACGCTCATGGTAGCGAACGAGGCCGCTGCGCAAGGAGGCGCGGGTTCGACTCCCTCGCAGTGCAAATATTTGTATGCATATTTGCATTGGTCTGATTGTGCCTCGGAAAGCACGCTAAGCCGTTGGTCCCGGTTGCCATACGAACATCTAATGGCAGTCTTTACGGGTTGTTGGAGCCCTCAAAAGTCCAACTATTGGTCTAACTGCAATGCTTCGATATAGACTTCGGGTTGTGGAGGTCAGACGGCAGTCGCTTCACGAAAAAATATTGAAGTTTAGCCAAAATCAGCACTTGGACTGGTAAAACGGACCCCAGACTCCAAAGCTGAAAAAGCTTCAGATGCGACCGGGATTAACGCTGAGATGATGATGAATTGTTAGAAATGGATGCACCCAGTACTTTCTTTTCTGGTTCTTTTTCTTGATGCGTCTTAATGCTAGCAAAAGTAAGACCCTTGTAGTGCGGTCCATGTCCCTCTAGAAACTAACCTGACGGTTAGCGTCTTGTCATACAATGTCGCATGCGATGAAATTTTTGCGTTGCGTCATTGAATTGTATTTCTGTGTGACGTCGTCTTTGCGATACGACGCCGCAATGCAGTGTTGTGGTCTTGCCCTAGCAAGAAAGCCTGCGTTGCGGCGTCGTTTATAATTACATAATTTCCGCCTGGTTACTATGTACCTGTTCTAAGTTATCCCTTATATACTTCATTCGTTTCCAATCATCTGGGCTGCCTTTAATGTCAACATATCCATTCTCTGTTACCAGAATCTCTCGGACTCCGTATGTCTCTTTTAACCAGTGCAGCTGCTTCCAAAGCCCTCGAGGATACATCTGGAAGTGAGTTAAAAAAATTCTGTTAGTTATCATTATTATTAATTTTACATTATGAGATAAGCGGCATGAGCGGCACCCGGAACAAAAAAATCGAAGACATTTCACATAAACAAATATGAACTTTAATTCGTTGATAATTAAACTGATTTTAGAATGACTAGCATTCTTGGAAATATTATAAAAATGTTTGTAGTTGTAGCCTAAACGTCATTATGTGAGAGTTAAAATTATTTTTCTATCAACTTTTATTTGTGTACACTTTTCGTAAATAAGTCGCGAGTGAATAGAAGCACCGCGCTCTGCTAACGTTTATACGTTAGCAGAGCCTTATGGCGAAGTAATTTAAACCCAATGTACCAGTACTACCACGAGTGTTAAGTCGTATTTGAAAAATTTACTTTTGATATTTTAATTAATGATACCTACTTTAGCTCTTACGAAAACCGTGGCTACGTGGGTAACAAATGTCTTGCCATGGCGCCTCCACTGGGCCGGAACAAGCGGGGTAGACCAAAGAAGTGCTGGCTTAAAGTTGTAAGAGATGACATGCGTGCCAACAATTTCACGCCACGGGATGCCAGAGATCGTGTGAAATGGAGGCGAATATGTAGGAAAGCGGACCCCGGGCTCCAACGCGAAAGCCGCAGATGCCACCGGGTTTATACGCTGAGAAGATGATGATGACTTTAGCTAAGATTTTCTTAACCAACCTACCCGCGCAAAATTTCATGCAATGCAGGAATTTGCGTGACATCAGTATGACGAATTATTCGCATGTGGCTTTGTAGATACTTCAACAAAATATTTATCTTTTATAATGTTTTCAGTACTTATTAATAAATAGGTAAAAGAAGACAGTGTAGGCCAAAAACTAAGTATTTTTTTTTACTTCTAATAGTATTCTTACCGCAAACCAGTCCACAATACCAGGAGCCCAGGAAGGATCATTCTCCAGCACTATGCCAAGTTCTTTTGATCCGTAGAACGGCCAGGGTCCAATATTTTCACCAGGCTTTGCTCTGCGCACCTTTCTAGCCGTGTAATGATTCAAACCGTAGAAGTCGTACGTCCCTACACAGAGAATATGTTTGCAAAAGAAAAGGCAATACATAGTGGACCAGTGTCTATAGAGATGAAAGCGCAGAATCTAATCCTATAACAGCCCTGGATAGACCGTATCAGCACAGCTGTAGAAGAAGAATATATCTGGGGTTAAGCCCCAGATAGAAGTGAGATGGAAGTGATGGAAGAAAAAGAAAAAGCGGTGGAAGTTTGACACTGATAAATTTCTATAATGACCTATTTAGATATTAAAGATTCCCTTATGTCTAGGTATACCGTTTTCGCTTCCACTTTGGAACAGTGAAAGTTTTCGCTTTTAGATAGATTAGATTGACTCATGTTAGGATCAGTTTCAAGCGAAGTTAATACGGCTACACCATTAATTTTCAGCTCTACAACTTAGATAGGTGAGATATTTTTACCTTAGCGTTAGGGACCCTGATAAACCTAAAAGTGTTGACAGTTCAATACTCGAGTACCTACGCTAAGCGCAACCAGTAAAGCATTACCAAATATAGACCACTATAGTATTCTTCTGGTACAGAAGTCTGGTCTACCAATCATTTTCTACAAGATCTACAAAGGAATCTGAAGGAAAGGAAGATGTACAGACGCCAGCAGGCCAAGCTTCACGAGACTAATCCTTAATGCTATAGCAATGAAGTTGATTATCTTTTCAAAAATTCGACATATTTTAGTAGCTGGATTTGTTACCGTTTATACAAAAATCAAACATACCTCTAACCAGGTGTATTTCTTCGTCCGTGAAGGGGGGTAACCTGGGTAATGTATACCCTTCTTTTCTAGCACTTCCATCTAAAAACTTTTGGATCTTCGGCGGCCAACCCCCCCTTTTTGAGAAGATAGGATAAGCGTAGCGTCCCTCCTGATGACAAAAATAGGCTGTTGTAAGTTTAGCTAGGGCGTGAGGGTTTCACCTTGAAACAGTATTGTTTCAAGGTGAAACCCTCACGCCCTGTAGTCGCCATAATTTAAGCCCTGGACCTCGGAAGTCAGCAGTAGACTCCCGGTCACCAATGGCGCTGGCTTGTGAATGACGAGCAATGGGTATCGTGCCGCCCAGGTCGTCTGTACCTTGTGTTCGACGTGACACGTTCCGCTAAGGCCGATGCCAGCCAGAGTCAAAAAAGGGCGTCGTGTTTTGGAGGAAAATCTTTTGTAATTTTGTTTTTTTTAGCGTTATAAATTGGTGGTTGACCGCAATCCCGCCTGATAGGAAGCAGTGATGCAATCGTTGATGGTAAAGCGCACTAGTTTATTAAGAGACTATTCACTCTAGTGTACAGTTTAAGTGTCTTCAAAGACACTTAAATTGTAGACAGACAGTAAGACCACCGCAGGCAAATTGTTCCAGTCCATCGATGTACGCCATATAAAAGACGAGGGGAAATGCTTTGTCAGGGTCGTAGTGATGTCAACAAAGTAAGGGTGAATACTCGACGCACGACGGGTCGTCCGATGAAAATGCATCCCATAGAAAACCGATAGGTTGGCTACTCTACGCCTGTGTTTCGGGCAGTCAAAAAGTGCAGGTTCTTAGTCTGGTTTTAATAAATGGCTATTGATAATTAATTGATTTTTTAGGTTCTTTGCATAACGAATAAGAAATATGTATTATTAAGCTTCACTATCTACCCTATCCTACTAAACCGCATCTCATGTACCGCGATGAAAAGACAGTTGATATTTTCACGAAAAATGGAGGTATCTGTTGCCGCTATTACAGCTAATTCTAAAAACAGTTTTACCCAGTGCTCAATGGTCAGTTCAGTGATTTCCTCGTCTTCAGGAGTTAAAGCCTCGTACCAGATAAAAAGGGTCGATAAAGACACCTTGCCTGGAACAGATATAACAACGGGTTATAGAATTATCATCATGTTCTCAGTGTTAATTCCAGTCGTACCCGAAGCTTTTTTTTTCAGCTTTTTAGTCTGGGGCCCGCTTTGCCAGTATAACTGCTGATTCTGCCTAAACTTCGATATTTTCCATGTAGCGAATGCCGTCTGACCTCCACAAGCCGAAGGCGAAATCGAAGCATTGCAGTTAGACCAATTTTTGGACTTTTGAGGGCTCCAACAACCCGTAACGATAGCCACTAGATGTTCGTATGGCAACCGGGACCAACGGCTTAACGTGATTTCCGAGGTACGACCAGAACAGTGCAAATATTCATATTCATGCATTCAAATATTTGCGCTGCGCGGGGATCGAACCCGCGCCTCCTTGCGCAGCGGTCGCGTTCACTACCGCTACGCCAAGGAGGCCTTCCATTAGTATATAATAAAGGGTATAGAATATCCGTTTTAATAGACTGTATAAAAAGCCTGACATTTCCACTCACCTTTGAAAATGCTCTTGAACTCGTTATGATATATCCTCCAAGCCTTAGCATGAGCTATCAAGGTATTTTTGTTACACAGATATCTACCCACTTCGGTATCGTTGAGGTACGGAGCGTGCTGCAAATTGTATCCTATGTCGCAGATACCAAAAGGTTCATTCAGCGTCAGCCATAGCTTCACGCGGTCTGCATAGAGGGTGAACACGACTCTGGCGTAGTCTGCGAACCAGTCGCTGATGAGAGGATTAGCCCAGCCTCCTGAAATGGTAGTTGGAATGGTTAAACTTGTTCTTCAATGCATGACATTTTGGATTGATTTGATTTGTGAAATCTGGGTCAAGACACAAGATGCCTTTCTAAAGGGACTGCGCCATAATCCACCCCAGAGCCCAGTCTGATATGATCCAGTAACAAAGGCTATTAAATAACCTGCATGTCAGTTTATCATCCCTTAAAACTTGAGCATAGAGGCGTGACTAACATATTTGTAATAGGTACAGCGTTGTGATTTTCGTTGATTCTGTAACCCCCTTCTTTGCTTTGAATGGGAAATCATCAAATGACCTCTCCCGCTCTGGGCGGTGCGGAAGAGTTTGCCAGACTTATACTGACTAAAACCCACCCGTGTCCCTTCATTTGCGTGCGCCAGGGCCACGGTTTCTGTTTAACCTTCGTGTACGCGCGCGTTGGTCTCTCAGACCGACAAATCAATAATTTCATGTTTTCTCAAAAAATATGTGTAGTGTGATTTCGCGGCTTTTAGTAGCTTCTTGATTTGTTGTTCGGCATTGTTTAATGCGGCGTAGGCATTGGTGTCGAGTAGAAATGTGTCACTTGTTGGTGGTTATCGGTCTGTGAGACCGACGCGAGTATATGTGTTACTGTTTTATGTTAGTTATTTATTATATATTTGAGAATATTACTCAATGAAATATATTAATAAATTTTAGTATTATGTAATATTTATTGTACATAATTAGTAACATCATTTTAGAACAGTAATCCATCTAATTACAAAGTAAAATAACCACTATATTGAGCAACTTCCACCTGAATTCAAACGAGCTAGAGACTGTCGATTAACAGATGAAGAGGAAATCGAAGCTTTATTTGGTTTTCTTTTACTTGCTCGCGTTAGAAGAAATAGTCGTATGAATCCTAAGGATCTGTTCAGGACCGATGAAATGCAAAAAATATATTTGTCACGAGCATGCAGTGATTGTATGTTCTGATTGTTATATCAACGAGTCCATTAATGATTAATACATTTGCATACATTTATTTTATTCTTTTTACTTTCATTTATTATATTTCATTGATGTTCTTTTGAGTTTACACTGAAAAAAAGGTATATTTGTCATTTAACTTAAAGTACCAAAAAGTACGCAGTTTTTAAACGGATGATTTAAAAAATTGTCTCTACCAAATAAAGTTATAAAGTACTAATATTTTTTTCAGTTGTTTCATTCAATAAAGACTTCTAGTATAAAATAAAACCCAATAATATTTCAAACGTTCATGATTACAATAATCCAGACGAGATAAACTTTCGGTCTGGGACACCATGCGCGAGTATATGTGTAACATTTTCGTGCGCGAGTATACGAAGGTTAAACCAACCCACAACCCTGGCCCAGGAGGCATCGGTTCTCGTGGACCCCGTCACGATGTGCTGACATCTCTTTGAGGCGTACGTGAAGCACAACGCGCAGAATCGTTGCTCGTGTTGTTGGTTTTAATATTGCATCACCTGGCTCAACTGCCGTCCTCCTTCCTATTCACTCAATTTTTTTTTAAATGAATAAGCTCTTAATAATCTAGCGCGCTTTACCACCAACGATTGCATGACTGCTTACCATCAGGCGGGAATGCGGTTCAGCACTAGTTTTAATTATATAGGTTACCAGGTATTTGCAACATACTTGGCAAAAGGGTAGACAGATTATGAGGTGTCAAAACATTTTATACAGCAGAAGATTTAGTAGCTTACCAAGATCCTGCAATGACTGTGGCAAGTCATAATGGTATATAGTCACGACTGGCTCGATGCCCTTCTCCAGTAGACCATCGATCAAGTTGTTGTAGTAATTCTTGCCATCCTCACTGATGTGGTTGGGGTAACCCGATGGCAGAAGTCGTGTCCACGACAGTGAGAACCTGGAAAGGATCTTCTGATCATCTTGTGATGTCTGATGAAGCCGTACGGAGGACGGGTATGCGCAGTTGTGTTGTAATGTAGCCGGGTACGATGCGCCAAATGTTATGTCGGGAATTTAGTCGTGGAGAGTCTCCAGATCAATCTCCGCGTCGATCGATCATATTAAGCTATGCTTACCCCCGTTGGTCTATGAATGGGTGACCATCCTTACGTCGGGCGACCTCTCTCTGCCTCAAAAAACACATTAAACTGTTGGTCTCAGCTGTCATTCGACGAAGGTCTTTGATAATCGATATGGTATTCAGAAGCCTGAAGTGCTGGCAGTCAGTGTTACCAAGGGAACAGGCTATGCAGATGCTACTTCGTCTTCTTCTTCCTCAGCCTATAGAGGTCCACTGTTGGACAAAGGCCTCCCCAACACTTTCATTGCTTTGGTGGGGTTTGCCAAAATCGCCACGCTTGGCAGGCGGGTTGGGGATTGCAGTAATTTCATATTCCACAGAAGAAGCGCTGCTGCCCGATTCCCTGGTGAGAGTTATCTTACGACACCCACGGGAGGATATGGGTTGGTACTATTCTAAGCCCGGTACCACACGGGCAACAGATGCTACAATTTCAAGCATCTAAATGGCGCCTGAAACAGTTCAGGTTTGTGTCGGGGGTGGGGGGGGGGGGGGGGCGTAACTGCAATGTCTCTGGCATAGGTGGTGGTGACTACTTTTCATAAATTTGGAATCGTCTGCCATACAACAACATAAATCACCAGAATTACCTATACATATCGAGCCCCAACTCTTCACACATCTCGATGTCCCTCTTCCACTGGTGGTAGGAGTCACAAGCCACGTCTCCATTAGCGCCGTCAGCAACTAGATTAGGCCGAGTGTGCAGAAGTCTATCCCAGATTGATTCACTTTTGTCTAAAAAATACAGGGTGTTGAGTCTGGTTTCCAGTTTAAATGGATGCAGCAGAAAGCCAGTTTTTACATGGAGCGACTGGCTATAATTAATGAAATAATGTTACTTTATGATGTGATCATATGACGCACGTATATAAATGTAATAACTAGTGCTGCTTGTCCGTTGTCAAATATCTGGGCGGATCGCGTTGACTCGCGGCATACTCTTAAGGTGCATCCAGGCAGATTATTATATTAGATGCTTCAGCCTGAGGTAGTTCTTATATGCCTCGCAATGTTTGTACCCGTATTAAGGCGCGTCGGCCACTGCTCAGTCGAGGCACGATCAAGGTTAGCCCCACTCTATGTACAGTCGAACCGCAGGCGGCTATGCTTTCCTCATACATTTTAACGCCTACGCTTGAAAAGATCTTTAAAACGACGCGCTCCACCTCCGCGCCGCCATCACTTCGCCTGTTCTGGTCGCGACTTTAACAGGTGAGCGCATTGTTATCAAACGAACAAGAGTTGAACTTCTACTGTTTTATTTAGCGCGATTACCCCCCTGGACCTCTGCCTTGTCGCCGCCTCGCCTCTAGCTCGTATGAGCGACGCACCTAACTACTCCTTACATTTTGTTTACCGTTACGAGACGCGTATCCTTCGTCGCCATGGTGTAAAAGAATGGATTGATGCATAGTCAAAGTTTGGTAGACTAGGACAGTATCAATATTGAACTTTCATACCACTTGCATTCCAGCCTCCTTCGATCTGGTAGGAAGAAGAGGCGGCTCCAAACATGAACCATGATGGGAATTTAATCTTCTGGAAGTAACAACCGGTAATCAGTACCCTGCGAATTATATAATAGAAAGTCAGCATTTGTCCGCCTTTGTGTCATTAATAAACTCTATTCAGAATAATAAAGAACCCTTTTAAAGTTCGTTCCAACGATTTTTACTTTTATTCCGTACTTAGGTCCAGACGACAGTACATCAAGCAACTACTACAACCTGTCAATTTATTTTTATATTATCAACTTTGTCATTAAGGCTTAAAGTTGATTGGGAATATTTTACAGCTTAGAGTAGCTTGGACCTTATAAGAAAAATCAAGGTCACTCAAAGTGCAATGGAGAGGGCTATGCTTACGGTTTCCCTGTGTGATCGAACCAGAAATGAGGAGATCCGCAGAAGAAAGAGATAAACCGACATAGCCCGAAGATCCGGATCCGAAGTGGCTGGACACATTACCTGCCCGTAGGACCACTCGATGGGGCCGACGGGTTTTCAAGTAACGACCACGCATCGGTTTAGTTTGTCAATTTAGGAATGGAAGAATTTAAATAAAAAGTATTTGATTGGCAATTTAAATTAAAAAATATCCGAAGCAAAATATTAATTTAGTCCTGGTAAATTAAAGACACTCCATAGACAGTAAGTAGACGAGATTGGAAACATCGCTACGAAAAATACGTCAAATTACATCAGACGCGGACTAATTTGAGAGGACCAAACTAATATTTATCTTTCGAAATCGGGGCCATTATCTTTTTTTTTTAACACAAACAATATCTATCAAACTCAATGCATTGATATCCATTGAACCATTTACATATATAAAGCACCTTAATTGCGTCACTGTCAATTTGAATAATTTTGAAGCATATTGCTAATCCATTGCTCCATGTAAACGAAAATGTGAAAGTTGTTCAAATGTCAAAATGAAACCCATTGACAGTGTGTTACGCAATTATCGTGCTGGTTTGAACAGTCAAGATGTCCTTCAGTCAAAAAGACGAATCTAGTCGTCCATTCTTAAACGTTGAAGGTTCCTATGAAGAAAAACTGACAAGAAATTCCATGAAAAGGTTTTTTAAATTAAAAAGGTTTTAACAAAATATCCATATTGTAATTTTACTTTTATAAGTAAAATCCTTATGGATGCAATTAAACGTTCTTGTAAAATCGTCAAGAACATAGAAAAAAGTTGCCGTCATGGACTGTCTGACAGGGTTGAATACTGAAATCATTAAAAAACACAGAATATACAAAAAGTGACATGAGTGCTAACAATCTCTTACCACATGCTAAAGATCGCGCAAAATGGAGAAGAATGAGCAAAAAAGCGGACCCCGCATTATGAGCTGGTGGCTGAGGCAAGACTGAATATAAGTCAAAGAAAAATAACTATCTCTAATTTCCAGTAAAATGCATAGTTGCAATATGATGCATGACGACAGTAGCTGAAGACTTAGAGTAAATGCGTGTTACGATGAGTTAACTCATATCATAAACAGTTACGCAGAATCTCAACAGCTGTTCATGTTAAATTAAAAGCAGTGTCGGTCGGGTCGATCAATAGACTGGAGTGACGTAGAGCAACGTCGCGACGCGTGTTGTTTGTATATTTCCTACTAGATGGCGCTGTACATTTACGTCACGTTTCTGAATCGCGGTGTCAAGATTCTCCTTCGTTGAATGACCGTCGTGAATTTCCGCAGCGAATTCATACTTACCTGGCATAGGGGATACCGTGATCAAGAAGGCGGTTCCCCCAGGGCGAGGCCTTCCCATTGCACTGCGGTTGGGTTGACCCCTGCGATTATCCCTAATGTGGATAACTCGGATGCGTTATTTTTGGTAGTGGGGACTGCGTTCGCGCCGTCCCCTTCAGAATTTATGTGACAATAGAATGACCAGTAGGTTCTGGCAGTCACAATATTTCAGAACCTACAGCAATAAGCAGAACATAACGAACTTGTTTAGAATTATGATTATGTTATAACTAGGGATGTGACATTAATGGAAAATAATCGATTTAATAAAAATCGATTTTTCTTTATTCAATATTAATCGATTTGTTAATAATCGATTTTAATGATAATAAATAATCGATTTTAGCGAAAGAATCGATTTTTATAAATAGAATTTAAAATCCTATATGCTTTACATATCCTAATAATAAACCTAAGAGATTCCAGTTAATAATTCTTCATATTAAAATCAAATAAAAGAATATTTATTAAAAAATAACCAGTTCAAACAAAAAAATAAATTTTCAGTATTATTAAACGTGTTATTATAATAAAAAACCGGCCAACTGCGTGTCGGACTCACGCACAAAGGGTTCCGTACCATTGATTTATGAAATTAAAGGATTTAAGTTTTATGAAAGATTACGCGGTAATAAGCGGTTTACGATTTACGAGGTATTAAAAAAAAAACTAGTTACTAAATCTCGGTCAAAAAGTTAGCCCCCCTTCTAACTTCTAAAATAAGAAAATGAAATATCCAACTTTTTTCCACTTTAGAAGCGTCTGTCACGCAAACTCTTCGGTTTAGAAAAAAAATATTTTAGAAACCTAAGTATGGGGAGCCCCCCATATTTACTATATTTTTTTTTATTTTTGCATCAAAATCTTAATGCGGTTCACAGAATACATCTACCTACCAAGTTACAACAGTAAAGCTCTTATAGTTTCGGAAAAAATGGCTGTGACATACGGACGGACGGACGGACAGATGGACAGACAGACAGACAGACATGACGAATCTATAAGGGTTCCGTTTTTTCCATTTGGCTACGGAAACTTAATAAAAAAGAAATGAACAACTCAACAAAATGACAATCTTAGTATCTCAGAAACTAAAATATAAATTTAAAAAAAATGACCAATCTTATTTTACATTTGACTAGTATTAAAATAAAAAACTTAAAATATTAAATAACAACTTTATGGTCAACAAAAATATAATATTTTCGCCAGCCGGTTTTAGGTCTTTTACGGTTCGAAGACATTTTTATTGTTGACCAACAACCACAGAGTTCTTTAATATAAAACCAACAACTTCAGTGTGTGTGTGTAGTGATAACTGATATAATAATATCAGATCTCACTCACCACTCACGCACTGAAACTACTTTATATGCATACATACCTAAAGATGACGCTTTTCATTTAATTTTTATTTTATTTATTTGGGACAAAAAACAGTTATATGTTACAATATTAATAGGCGGCTAAGGTATAATACATAGTAAACAAACATATAACCCACACCAATGTCCACGGAATCACATTGATTGTTCAAGACATAAGGAAACGGACGCATACAGAAGGGGACAGTGAGAAAGTAACGAATGATAAAACTAATGATAAAACTAAAACTAAACCCTAAAAATCACACAAACCAATTCAAGATAGCGTGCCCCGTCCAGATATGGTCTGTGGGCACACGTCACACCCAATATCAGCAAGAAGCAGTAATAGATAAGGATTACCAGAAAGTAAATTAATAGCCAT
The DNA here is from genome assembly GCA_017933935.1 of Sesamia nonagrioides. Lineage (NCBI taxonomy): Eukaryota > Metazoa > Arthropoda > Insecta > Lepidoptera > Noctuidae > Sesamia > Sesamia nonagrioides. The sequence continues at coordinate 46,910 of JADWQK010001589.1, read as the reverse complement.
TTTTACCCGACTACGGCAAAGCAAAAGGAGGGTTATGATTTTGACAGGCTATGTATGTATGTATGTATGTATGTATGTATGTATGTATGTATGTATGTATGTATGTATGTATGTATGTTCATCTGTTCCCTCGTAACTTATAAACTACTTATCAGAATTCGACAAATGACATATCATTAGAAGCGTCTTAATTGTCTGCTGGTTATAGGCTATATGGAGTTTCACAAAATCTAATGTGGCGCCCTCTAGCGGACAAAACATACAGAGTAAAAAAATAAAGTTAAGATAAATATGCCGTGTTTGGTATCATTTGAAAGCGCTTTACTTGTACATTTTGAATAAATATATATTACTAGAATTTGCTTGTGACTTTAGCTGTATTCATGGGCTGATTACATATAATTCACATCTTTTCGTTCATAGCTTCTTTACTACTTATCAGAATAAGACCACTGCAGTACCATTAGAAGGGCCTTGATATTCTGTTGGTTATCTATACTAATATATAAAGCTGAAGAGTTTGTTTGTTTGTTTGTGCGCGCTAATCTCAGGAACTACTGGTCCGATTTGAAAAATTCTTGTTGCGTTAGATAGCCCATTAATCCAGAAAGGCTTTAGGCTATATAACATCACGCTGCGACCAATAGCAGCGGAGCATAATTAATTCCACGCGAACGAAGTCGCTGGCGGCTGCTAGTGAGCTATAAAGCTTGTCACCAAATTTAGTATTGCGCCCTCTAGCGGACGAAAAGTTCTATGATAATATAAAATTAAAATAAATATACCGTATTTGGTATCACTTGAAAGAGTTTCACGAGTACTTTATGCTTGTACATAATCCCGAGTAATGCTTCGTAGAAATTTGAATGTAAACCAGGATTTGGTAAACGGAGCGATGGGAGTGGTGAAGACCTTCGAATGGTCTGCTCTTCTGCACGATCAGTTGGAACAGGCAGAACAGCCTAGCGCTGTTCTCATACAATTTGACGACGCATCCATAAAAGCAGATATTATCGGACTTATCAGAATCGAGCCTTGCCTCACTGAATTTGACGGCTTGAGGGGGTCTGGGAAAATTCAGCGTAAAATGCCCCCGCTGATTCTTTCTTGGGGTTGTACTGTACATAAATTACAAGGTTGTACTCTAGATAAAGCAGTTATCGATCTAGGAAAGTCATTGTTTGCTAAAGGACAGGCCTATGTCGCTCTCAGTAGAGTCAAAACCATAGAGTGATTGTTTATAACTGCCTTGGATCATAACAAATTACTTAAAAATCCACATGACAGTCGATCTTTACCAGAATTACATAGATTAAGAAATCTTCCCAGGTCCTCTCAATATATGAAACATCCAATTTATTTATACTTACTAACGACCTCATTCACTAATTCATGACCCATTCGCTGCCATCGACGCAAATGTGCGTCGCTACTACGAAATACTGGGAGCTTCATACGGGGAAACCATTGCTATACGCGCTACGATTCACGTGTTACGAAATAGTAAAATAGGATATCTCTACATATTACTATGCGCCGATACATAAGTCAAAAGAGATGTCGTATGTTAACTACCTAGTTTTTAGTTCGTCATTTTAACTTTGGTTAATATCACAGTATAAAATACATACAGTAGGTCGACGCCTTTGATCTCGTGTAAAATGCCGACATCGTCTAGACAGTAACGCATCGGCCAGGGTTGTCACAAATAAACAATATTTATGAAATTATTGCAGATCAACATCGATAGCTGTATTATATTTAATTAATTTGCTATTTTTACTACGGGAACAACTCGAGACAGATTTAAGTTATTTAGATGGCATATTCGTAAGCAGCACCCCAATCCACCTCGGAATACAACCCATATCACTCACCCATCACTCACCCATATGACCCATATCATATTAATATACATTTAAATTGGCGTCCGCCATCTTAGATTTCAAAAAGGGGCTTTTTCGTATCAAGCACCCCAATTATACTCAAAATTGACACTCACATCAAATTATAAAAAAAAATACGTCCGCCATTTTGGATGTCAAAAAGAATGACTTTTTCGTGACAAGTACCCCAATTATACTCAAAATTGACACTCATATCAAATTATAAAACAAACAAATAAAAAAACGAACACGTGTTAGTCCTTAATGATAGATACCGAGCTACGAACATCGTTTTGTTCGCAGCTCGGGTGCCGATTACCCGCGTCTCGTCCCTCACACCCCGCAGGATTGCTCTGTCTAGACGTCTTCGTCGGACGACTGTATGATTTTTAGACTGTGTTAATATTATGCGCCACAAATACACTTTAACACCAAAATAGTACAAATAATAAAAAGTAAGAAAAACTAAAACCCAACTACGACAAAAAACGACGCTGAAAAAGTATAAAACAAGATTTTCAGAATACTGAACGGAACAAAGTTGCTAATGTAGTTGCAAGTAAATGGACAAAGTAGACTCTACCAAGATGCCTTCGTTTTAAATTGACAATAATGTCAATACTATTCTGAAGTATGCAATATTCACCAAGTAGAATAAATTTTCATGTTTGGAAAGGCGTAGTCACACGTTCTCAAGGTGCTACGGTAGGTAGGTATATGTAACGTGTGACTACGTCTTTCCAAACATGAAAATTTATTCTACTTGGTGAATATTGCATACTTCAGAATAGTATTGACATTATTGTCAATTTACAACGAAGGCATCTTGGTAGAGTCTACTTTGTCCATTTACTTGCAACTACATTAGCAACTTTGTTCCGTTCAGTATTCTGAAAATCTTGTTTTATACTTTTTCGGCGTCGTTTTTTGTCGTAGTTGGGTTTTAGTTTTTCTTACTTTTTATTATTCTAAATTTGTTCTGGTTAAGAGCGAAAATATCTAGATTTGCAAAATGTGAATTGTAAATTTCTAATAATCGGCGAAGAGGAGCCCTCTCCCCAGCATTTGTTCTACATTGCTCTGTGTAGAACACGCGGGTTGCTCGTACTTCACGCCTACTAGCAATTCTCGGTACCACATAACATATTTTATTTACAAGCTCCGTACAATTAAACCTGTTGTTGCATATGCCAAACAGCATCATAACCATAAGCAGTGTACGCCTGTGCTCCAAGCTTAATATTTTGTACAGTTTTATCCAGAGGCGGCGTTAGGCGTGGGCGACGTGGGCCACCGCCTACGGCCTCGCGGTACAAGGGGCCTCGCGCCTTCAAATAGGTATTTGTATGCATTGCTTCAAGGCAAGAAAAAAATAATAAAAAAAGATATAAATTAATTGTATTGTGAAAATTATTTTTATAGTCTGGCAACATTTGCTTACGTTGAGTAGCTACCGCGAGTAAATCTTTGCCGCCCACGACACGTGCGGGAAATCCCTTGTTTTATTTGTTTACTTTCTTTACTAGGAAGCCAACCAATCAAACCAAACTTATATTTAATTGCCTGCACTATTAAATATAAGTTCTTTACAGCTACAGCTACAGCTTTACAGCAGTTCGGCACCCTGACGCTCAGTTCGTCGCTCTGGGGGACTTCAACGCCTGCCACCAGGACTGGCTCTTCCCATACCAGAGGACCGACCACGCTGGGAGAGAAGCGCGAAACTTCGCGCTTTCTATGGGCCTTTCCCAGCTGGTAGAGCAAGCGACTAGGGTGCCTGATGTAGTTGGCCAGACAGCCAACTGTTTGGACCTTCTGCTGACCACTGATCCGGACAGATGTGTTGTAACAGTTTCCTCACCGTTGGGAACTTCAGACCACTGTCTGGTGAAGTCTGTGTCATCCTTCTCCCCTCCAGATCACGACTCTCGTGGTGAACGGAGATTGTGGCGATACAAGTCAGCAGATTGGGATGAGATGCGCCACTTCTTTGCGTCTTATCCTTGGCAGCAGGTCTGCTTCTCTTCTGACAATCCGTCGAGCTGTGCGGACGCTATAACCGATGTGGTGCGTCAAGCTATGGAGTATTTTATCCCCTTCAGCGACGTGCCCGTCGGTGGCTCAGCTCGCCCATGGTTCAATGCCGATTGTGTCCAAGCTGAACAGCATAAGCACGCGGCATTTCTCACCTGGGTTGACGCTTTGGGTGACCGCAGAGCTCCGGATCTAAGCTCAAAGAAGAGAGCCTTTAACCGTGCTGCCAAGTCCTACAAAAAGGCGCTTAAGAGGGCTCGCTTCGACCGTATTACCCATATTGGCAACAAGCTATCTGCGCAGCCATCCGGTAGCAGATCTTTTTGGTCCCTTGCCAAATCGGTCGAGGCGAACTTCTGTCGACCCACACTGCCTCCGCTGGTGAGGCCTGATGGAACACTGGCCCATACGGCGAGAGAGAAAGCAGGTCTCTTTGCATCTCTCTTTGCCCATAGTTCGCGTCTTGATACTGGCAGTGCTACTCCACCTAATTTACCTCATTGCAGAGCTTCAATGCCGGAGGTTCGCATTAGGAACAAGGAGGTCCTGAGAGCACTGTGTCGTCTGGACGTGAATAAGGCTAGTGGTCCAGATGGTATACCGGCGATTGTTCTTAAGGCATGTGCGCCCGAGTTGTCTCCTGTATTGACGCGCCTGTATCGCCTCTCATTTGGGACTGGTATAGTGCCCAAGTCCTGGAAGCTTGCCAACGTGCAGCCCGTGCCCAAAAAGGGTAGTCGTGCCGATCCTACCAACTATCGGCCGATTTCGGTAACCTCCATACTCTGCAAGATTATGGAGCGTGTATTGAATTCGCGCCTCTTGGCTTACCTGGAAGGTAACGATCTCCTCAGTGACCGACAGTACGGTTTTCGGCGCAATCGGTCAACTGGGGACCTACTAGTGTATGCCACTCACTTGTGGGGCGAGGCCCTCGAGAGAAATGGGGAAGCGATTGCCGTCTCCCTTGATGTCTCGAAGGCCTTCGACCGGGTATGGCACGCTGGCCTTTTGAGTAAGCTTCCAGCGTACGGCGTTTCCGCTGGCCTGACTGGCTGGGTTAAAGACTTCCTGACTGAACGGTCCCTCCGAGTTGTTGTCGACGGATGCTCATCGGAGCCCATGTCGACCAATGCCGGTGTTCCTCAGGGGTCTGTTCTCTCTGCAACTCTGTTCCTGCTGCATATTAATGATCTGCTGATGCCCGGTATCTATGGGTATGCAGATGACAGCACAGTTGTGGAGAGATATCTGCCGGAAGCTCGGGCTAGTAAGGAAGCAATCTTGTCCGAAAGAGAGGCTATGGTAGAGCGTACGAGTGCTGCACTACAGGCAGTCTCCGAATGGGGCAAAGCCAATCTTGTAGCATTCAATGCCGCCAAAACACAGGCGTGTCTTTTCACCGCCAAAAGGAGCCCGTTCACCTTGGCTCCTACTTTTCAGAATGTATCCTTGGAGTGCACCAACCGCCTTCAGCTTTTGGGAGTAGAGATTTCCTCGAACCTTAACTTTGGGCGGTTCATTGAGTCCAAGGCCAGGGTGGCTGCTAGAAAACTTGGCGTTATCGCAAAGGTCCGGCGGTACTTCACACCGGGGCAGCTTCTAATGTTGTACAAAGCACAGGTCCGCTCGTGTGTGGAGTACTGCAGCCACATTTGGGCTGGTGCTGCGAAATGTCACCTGGATACTTTGGATTCAGTGGAGAGGCGTGCGAAGAGGCTGATTGGCGACCCAGACTTAACTCGAAACGGTCTCCAAAGCCTGGAGCACAGGCGTAGAGTAGCCAGCCTTTCGGTCTTCTATAGGTTGCATTCTGGTGAGTGTGCAAGGGAATTGCATGATTTAATTCCCCCATCACCGTTCCACCATCGGACGACCCGTCGTACGGCGAGTTTCCACCCTTACGTTGTTGATACCACTGCGACCCGGACGAAGCGTTTCGCTTCCTCTTTTATACCGCGTACATCGAGGGACTGGAACAATTTGCCAGCGACGGTGTTTCCGTCACATTACAATTTGAGTGTCTTCAAGGCTAGAGTGAATAGGTTCTTAATAAACTAGCGCGCTTTACCATCAATGATCGCATCACTGCTTACCATCAGGCGGGATTGCGGTCAAGCGCTTGTTTATAACTTATAAAAAAAAAAAAAAACAGCTAAAAAATTTAGATATTTTAAGTGTCGAACATTACGCTTTGGCACAATACCCCTTTAAAAATATAAAAAAATTACAAAATGAAAAAGTCAGAAACTGTAACATTTTAAAATATGTTAACATGATAATTATTTTATCGTTAACATATTTTAAAATGTTACAGTTTATGCATCGATGCATAGATCAATTGATTGGGACTGTCATTTCCACCTAACAATACGACTTTTTTCATTAATTTTAATCTTATTTGTACCTACCTATTTTTATGAATAAAAACTGGGCAGTGTCAATTATTTTGTTTTTATTATTATATGAAATCCGTCTTCAGATCGCAATAGAACAGAGCCTCGCATGGGCGTACCCAGCTACTGGCCTAGGGGTTCAAGTCAGGCGTAGAGGGGGGGCAAGTCATACTTTTAGAGTGGGTAATCTTTGTGCGCTATAGTCGCACGCGGTTTTTTGGCAAATACACCGTACATTTCGTTATTGTCTACTGCGTAGTTTATTTAAAAGTCATAGATAATTCCTCGTTTATACATTGTTTAGTAATTAGGGGAGTTTATACATGGTTTGCGAGATTTCGGGGGGGTGTATGTGTGGTGCGAAGAAATTTTTTCTGTACCATTTCTAGTCTGTGCTTGTACTTTCCGTAAAATGGGCTCCAAATGGGCACCGCGTATTCTAACTGAGAACAGACTAAAGTTTTATATAAAAAGAGGAAAGTGGAAGTCTTTTTGAATTCTTTACAAGATCGCATTACAAAACCATACATTTGAAAGGCTCTATTAATAATATTGTCAATATGGATGTCAAAATGTAACTTCTGTTCAAATTTATGACACTCAGCGTGTAGGGAAAATTTATACATGTTTTGTTTTTGGTAAAAGAAATATAATGACATTTTGGCAAGCTGAGGTGAAGTTTATTTCTAAGACAATATTGCGAAAGTCTGCATAGATCATCTTGTATAGTACGCAGTCCTGCATACTTGTGTAGGATTTAAACATTTTGATTGATTTTTAATCAACTTGTTAGTAATAATGAACTTACTTCGAATTTTTATTCGGCGCATAGATGGTGCTATTTATAAAAATCGATTTTATACCGTGATTTATTTAATCGATTTATAAAAAATCGATTAATATGATTTTGAAAATCGATTATAAAAATCGATTATTTTTTAACATCCCTAGTTACAACTTATCTAATATATAAAAATCAATGCCAATTTCTTTATTATTTTATAACTCAAGAACGAACTCACCTATCCGAACCAAACGTTTAGGCTTTGTTCGGACTATTTAGTAGATGGTTTATGAGAAGTTTGGACAAATTCGACCAAGTAGTTCTTCATTTATCATATTTTTTGTAACACATGAAATTCAATTCGGATTTTGCTTTCAAATAGAGACTTTTTTGAGATAGGGATTGTGCTGTCAAATTAAAAGTTTTTCAGTGTTGACAGATACAGCATGTTGTTGTCATTCTTGCGATCATTTTATTTTGGACCTCATTCGATTATAATAAAAAGTAAAAAAACTAAAACCCAACTACGACATAAAACGACGCTGAAAAAGTATAAAACAAGATTTTCAGAATACTGAACTGAACAAAGTTGCTAATGTAGTTGCAAGTAAATGGACACAGTAGACTCTACCAAGATGCCTTCGTTGTAAATTGACAATAATGTTTTACAATACTATTCTGAAGTATGCAATATTCACTATGTAGAGATAAATTTTCATGTTTGGAAAACCGCAGTCACACGTTATCAAAGTGCTATGGTAGGTAGGTATATGTAACGTGTGACTACGCCTACTATGTACAAACATAAAGTACTCGTGAAGCTCTTTCAGATGATACCAAATACGGTATATTTATTTTAATTTTATATTAACATAGAACTTTTTGTCCGCTAGAGGGCGTAATACTAAATTTGGTGACAAGCTTTATAGCTCATAACCAACAGAATATCAAGGCCCTTCTAATGGTTCTGCAGTGGTCTTATTCTGATAAGTAGTAAAGAAGCTATCTATGAACGAAAAGATGTGAATTATATGCAATCAGCCCATGAATACAGGTAAAGTCACAAGCAAATGCTAGTAATATATATATATTCAAAATGTACAAGTAAAGCCCTTTCAAATGATACCAAACACGGCATATTTATCTTAACTTTTTTTTTTACTCTGTATATTTTGTCCGCTAGAGGGCGCCACATTAGATTTTGTGAAACTCCATATAGCCTATAACCAGCGGACAATTAAGACGCTTCTAATGATATGTCATTTATCGAATTCGAATAAGTAGTTTAGAAGTTACGAGGGAACAGATGAACATACATACATACATACATACATACATACATACATACATACATACATACATACATACATACATAGCCTGTCAAAATCATAACCCTCCTTTTGCTTTGCCGTAGTCGGGTAAAAACAAATCATCAGCGATAATTAATTAGCCCTTTGTAAAATATTTTTATTTATGTTCTGTAATCTATATGGTGTACATAATAAAGAGTATTCTATTCTATTCTATTATTGCATTTTCGTTTATAGGCTTTATTTGAATTAAATTGTCAAATGCATTTACACAAACGGTAAGTTTTGAACTGTTGAAGTGAATTACATGTATTCATATGTGTTTCTTTATTATATAAAAAAAAACACATTGTGTGCCTACGGGTGTTTTATAGCGAAAGAAGAAGTACGTAAATTTAAAAATGAATTATTTTAGGTCTGAGATATCTTTATTTCCCATAAGAAATAAATTCCTTACATGACAAATTTTTAAAAACTAAATTAATCATTATACAGTATGTTAAATAACAGAGGGCGTTCCCTTAAACTCGTTAATATATATCATTAATAGATTAAAATAAAAATATCAGCATAGAAAAATAAGCATAAAAAAATTCTAATTGGAAATAAATTTGAAACCTCCTGTTTTAAATCAAAAAAAAAGTTAAAACTAAAACCCAACTACGACAAAAAACGACGCTGAAAAAGTATAAAACAAGATTTTCAGAATACTGAACTGAACAAAGTTGCTAATGTAGTTGCAAGTAAATGGACACAGTAGTAATGTCATACAATACTATTCTGAAGTATGCAATATTCAATATGTAGAGATAAATTTTCATGTTTGGAAAGGCGTAGTCACACGTTACATATACCTACCTACCGTAGCACCTTGACAATGTAACGTGTGAATATTGCATACTTCAGAATAGTATTGTATGACATTACCTGTGTCCATTTACTTGCAACTACATTAGCAACTTTGTTCAGTTCAGTATTCTGAAAATCTTGTTTTATACTTTTTCAGCGTCGTTTTTTGTCGTAGTTGGGTTTTAGTATTTTAACTTTTTTTTATTTGTACTATTTTGGTGTTAAAGTGTATTTGTGGCGCATATTATTAACAAAAGTTAAACTGATGAACTAAAAACTAGGTACTTGACATATTACATCTACACGCACATATAACAACATAAGCCCGAAGGCATATAGTGCAGAGGCCTTTTTATGGGAGATTTAGCCAGTTATAAAACTGTTTCCGCCTTCACCGCGTGGAGTTACTCCCAGCTTATGTCGTTTTCATTAGTGCATTACATATTCTAATAATGTTCACACTGCTCTACATTGCATAAAGCGATTCACAGTTCCCGTGATCCGCGCTTTACTCTTATCGCTCATATTTAACATCATTAAAGCATTCTTGTAATTATGTACAAGCATAAAGCACTCGTGAAGCTCTTTCACGTGATACCAAACACGGTATATTTATTACCCGACTACGGCAAAGCAAAAGGAGGGTTATGATTTTGACAGGCAGGCTATGTATGTATGTATGTATGTATGTATGTATGTATGTATGTATGTATGTTCATCTGTTCCCTCGTAACTTCTAAACTACTTATTCGAATTCGATAAATGATATATCATTAGAAGCGTCTTAATTGTCTGCTGGTTATAGGCTATAAGGAGTTTCACAAAATCTAACGTGGCGCCCTCTAGCGGACAAAATATACAGAGTAAAAAAATAAAGTTAAGATAAATATGCCGTGTTTGGTATCATTTGAAAGGGCTTAACTTGTACATTTTAAATATGTATATATTACTAGCATTTGCTTGTGACTTTACCTGTATTCATGGGCTGATTGCATATAATTCACATCTTTTCGTTCATAGATAGCTTCTTTACTACTTATCAGAATAAGACCACTGCAGAACCATTAGAAGGGCCTTGATATTCTGTTGGTTATGAGCTATAAAGCTTGTCACCAAATTTAGTATTACGCCCTCTAGCGGACAAAAAGTTCTATGTTAATACAAAATTAAAATAAATATACCGTATTTGGTATCATCTGAAAGAGCTTCACGAGTACCTTATGTTTGTACATAATCCCTAGTAATGCTTCGTAGAAATTTGAATGTAAACCAGGGTTTGGTAAACGGAGCAATGGGAGTGGTGAAGGCCTTCGAATGGCCTGCTCTTCGGCGCGATCAGTTGGAATAGGAGAACAGCCAAGCGCTGTTCTCATACAATTTGACGACGCATCCATAAAAGCAGATACTAACGGACTTATCAAAATCGAGCCTTGCCTCACTGAATTTGACGGCTTGAGGGGTTCTGGGCAAATTTTGATTTCTTGAAAGATTCTTTCTTGGGGTTGTACTGTACATAAATTACAAGGTTGTACTATAGATAAAAAAGTTACAGATCTAGGAAAGTCATTGCTTGCTAAAGGACAGGCCTATGTCGCTCTCAGTAGAGTTAAAACCATAGAGGGATTATTTATAAGTGCCTTGGATCATAATAAATTACTTAAAAATCCACATGACAGTCGATCGTTAGCAGAATTAGATAGATTAAGAAATCTTCCCAGGTCCTCTTAATATAAGTTTTTTTTTTTTAAATAATTATAAACTAGCGCTTGACTGCAATCCCGCCTGATGGTAAGCAGTGACGCAATCCTTGATGCCTGCGCACTACTTTATTAAGCCTATTCACTTAAAAAACTTAGAAATAGCAAGGATGACGGCCGTTGAGCCAGGTGATGCAATGTTAAATCCAAGAGCAATACGACCAACCATGCTGCGCCAGAGGGAGATTGATCTGGAGACTCTCCACGACCAAACTCCCGACACAACAACATTGGGCGCATCGTACTCGCCACACAACGCAACACAAAGTGCTCAGACGCGTCCTCCGTTCGGCTTCACCAGACATCATGCTGGAACACGACGAATCGCTTGGCGGCAAGACTTTGTCTGGTGGGTGGTAACTTCTGCCGGCAGCCGATGTTATGGCCTACCACCGTTAGAAAAACATCCAATCTATTTATACTAACGGCCTCATCCACTAATTCATGACCCATTCGGTGCCATCGACGCACATGTGCGTCGCTACTACGAAAAACCGGGAGCTTCATACGGTGAAACCGTTGCTATACGCGCTACGCTTCAAGCGCTACGAAATAGTAAAATAGGACATCTCTACATATTACTATATGCCGATACATAAGTCAAAAGAGATGTCGTATGTTAACTACCTAGTTTTTAGTTCGTCAATTTAACTTTTATTAATATTATGCGCCACAAATACACTTTAACACCAAAATAGTACAAATAATAAAAAGTTAAAAACTAAAACCCAACTACGACAAAAAACGACGCTGAAAAAGTATAAAACAAGATTTTCAGAATACTGAACTGAACAAAGTTGCTAATATAGTTGCAAGTAAATGGACACAGTAGACTCTACCAAGATGACTTCGTTGTAAATTGACAATAATGTCTTACGATACTATTCTGAAGTATGCAATATTCACTATTTGGAGATAAATTTTCATGTTTGGAAAGGCGTAGTCACACGTTACATATACCTACCGTAGCACTTTCATAACGTGTGACTGCGGTTTTCCAAACATGAAAATTTATTTTTTAAAATTTATTGTCAATTTACAACGAAGGCATCTTGGTAGAGTCTACTGTGTCCATTTACTTGCAACTATATTAGCAACTTTGTTCAGTTCAGTATTCTGAAAATCTTGTTTTATACTTTTTCAGCGTCGTTTTTTGTCGTAGTTGGGTTTTAGTTTTTTAACTTTTTATTTTAGTTTTATATTAACATAGAACTTTTTGTCCGCTAGAGGGCGCAATACTAAATTTGGTAACAAGCTTTATAGCTCATAACTAACAGAATATCAAGGCCCTTCTAATGGTACTGCAGTGGTCTTATTCTGATAAGTAGTAAAGAAGCTATGAACGAAAAGATGTGAATTATATGCAACCAGCCCATGAATACAGGTAAAGTCACACGCAAATGCTAGCAATATATATATATTCAAAATGTACAAGTAAAGGGCTTTCAAATGATACCAAACACGGCATATTTATCTTAACTTTAGTTTTTTACTCTGTATGTTTTGTTCGCTAGAGGGCGCCACAGTAAATTTTGTGAAACCCCATATAGCCTATAACCAGCGGACAATTAAGAAGCTTCTAATGATATGTCATTTGTCAAATTCTGATAAGTAGTTTAGAAGTTACGAGGGAACAGATGAACATACATACATACATACATACATACATACATACATAGCCTGTCAAAATCATAACCCTCCTTTTGCTTTGCCGTAGTCGGGTAAAAATAGTAGTCGTCATGTATAAATAAATTGCGACGTTGCCGTCTTTCATGTTCGCGTGTACAGTGTGTTTCTTTTACAAGTCAATTTAAAATTTTTATTGAATATTTTCTTATTGGAATTTTTTTTTATTATTTTGTTTTCGAATGAAAATATTTTTTTTAGCATGTATGTATGCTATACTACTTCGGGTTAACGGGAACGCCCTCTGTTAGTTAACATACTGTAATTAATAATAATAATAAAAAAAAAAACTGGCAGCACCAACGTCAACATCAAAGATTCTTTTGTGTAAACATATTTATTTATAAAATTACAATAGAAGCTGTTTTTACATTTATATAATACAAACATGAAATACAAACTATTTAGAACCAAAATTATGCAAAAACCAAAGTTTAGTGAATAATAAATTACAATATGCAAGAAAATAAATAGCCGACATCGACTGACATCTGTCATGTCAAATCAATAAATTTCGGAAAAATGTAAATTATACTGAAGATTTATACTGATTGAAGATGTTGACAAGATCTGCCGCTCGACGTGCACGCCCACCATCTCCGGACTCGTTGCTCAGCTCCGCCTTGCCGCCGCCGGTCTCCAGCGCCACTGTAAGCGCTGTGACGACTCCGGCCGCGGCAGTTGCGTCGAGCTCGAGCGACGAGTATTTCTCTCCGCCGACGACGCCACCACCTGTTCGCCGACGGGGAGGACGCCGGCCGCCGGACTGCTTAGGACCTCGAGGCCCACCGGCTTCTGACAGGGTCCCAGCTCCCGGCGGAAGTGTGCAGCGCATGAGATGGACACAATCCATCAACGAAAACGTCATGCGCTCATACTATGGGGCTACAGAGGGAGGAACCAACCTGACCGCGTACCGTGTTCGAATGCTCTCTCTGTTTCAGGAGCTTGAGCCAGCTGTCAACGTGTCGGCGCAACGACTGTCGGATCAGGTACGGGTTATCCAGCGTAATCATATGTTGGATGATACTGTGCTTGATCGCCTGCGAAACGAAATGCAGAGTAGCCGTATCATTGCTCACCAGTCGCAGTCTGCGGAGATACCACCGCAGCCAACAATCTATGCTGACGAGGGAAGTAATGATAGGGCTACAAATGTAAGTACCCAGTGCAATGAGGAGTTAAGAAATGCTTTGGAGGCTGCGATTCGGGAATATCGTTCCATCTCGGCAGAGCTAAGACCACGCCTGCCACGTTTGCCCATGCATAACCGAAATAGGGCACTGATGGGTGCTCTGGATGCGCAGTTATCAAATTATTTTGATACCTGCGAGGACCTCACTGATACTCATTCAATCCTGTACTGCGCAGCTGTAGCAGCTTGTCGTGTAGCTCATGTCAAATTTCCCAGTGACTCTAGAGCTACACGACCGAAACCAGTAATACCAGCTTGGCAGCACAGGATTGAACGTCGTATTGGTGGGGCCAGAGCACTCATCAGTAAACTAATCTGCTTCAGGGAGGGAAATACTCGTCCTAGAGTGATGCGCTTTGTGAGGCGGGCATTCTCAGGTACAAATACCAGCCCTCAAAACTATATGGCCCGTGTCACGGAGCGCATCGACTTCCTGAAGCAGAAAGTGTATGCATGGGCGAACCGTATTAGAAGATATAAACGACGAGTGGAACGGTACACCCAGAATCGCACCTTCCAAAGCAATGAAAGGAGGGTTTATAGGGACTGGGAACGACCAGAACAAGGTGTGACTGACACGTGCCTACCGGATGATGATGCCATGTGTTCATTTTGGCGCAGTATCTGGTCGGTACCTGTCAGTCATACTGAAGGTGACTGGGCCCAGGATGTCGAGAGAGCCTGCGATCCAATACCTGAAATGGGGGCTATTACCATCTGCCCCCAAGATGTAGCTCATGCAGTCCGTCCGTTACCTAACTGGAAGTCTCCAGGACCGGACGGGCTGCATAACTTTTGGATAAAATGGTTTCCAAGGTCGCACGCTCGCTTGGCATCTCAATTCCAGACTGCCTTAGTATCTGGTTCGTTACCTCAGTTCCTAACTACTGGAATAACCCACCTGCTCCATAAATCAGGTAGCACCGCGGAACCCAAAAATTATAGGCCGATCACCTGTTTACCGACGGTCTATAAAGTTCTTACATCCATTTTGAAAACTAAAATTAACAAACATATTGACAGCAACTCCATCTTGTCTGCCTCTCAAAATGGATGTAGGAGCGGGTCCCGCGGTACTAAGGAGCTACTCCTTATTGATATGGCCATTAGCCAACAGGTTCGTCGTTCCCGAAAGGATCTGTCGACATGTTGGATAGATTATAAGAAGGCCTATGACTCAGTGCCACATACATGGCTCATGCGGGTGCTGGAGTTGTATAAAGTGGATGCAACTCTGCGCACCTTCCTGATGACGTGTATGAGGACATGGAGGACAGTCCTTCGCTATCCAGGATGTCGAAATATTCAGAGGAATAGCGAACCGATAAGGATGGAGCGAGGAATATTTCAGGGCGATAGTTTGAGTCCACTTTGGTTTTGCTTAGCATTGAATCCTCTAAGTACACTATTAGAGGATTCAGGTCTAGGCTATCGGCTGAGGAGAGGTGGTCAGGTTATATCGCACCTCCTCTACATGGATGACCTGAAACTTTTTGCTCCCAACAATTCACAACTGAACGAGCTACTGAAAATTACTGAAATTTTCAGTAGCTCCATCAGGATGGAATTTGGTGTGGACAAATGTGCGGTCATGCATGTAAAGCGAGGAGAGATTATGGAACCCGTGGGAACCCAACTCACGAGTTCCATAAACCTTAGAGCCCTCTCCGCATCCGAAACCTATAAGTATTTGGGTATGTCGGAAGCGTTGGGTATCAATGTTACTGACATGAAGCAATCGTTGAAAGAACGCTTCTTTGGCCGCCTGAAGAAAGTACTTAATAGTCTTCTATCAGGCGGAAATAAAGTGCGCGCTTTCAACGGTTGGGTCATGCCGGTATTGATGTACTCTTTCGGCATACTCAAATGGACTCAAACCGAGCTTGACGCCCTGGATCAGAGGGTCCGTACGCTACTGACTGCAAATCGATTGCATCACCCACGGTCATCAGTTATGAGGCTGTATATCCCGCGAAAATGTGGAGGTCGTGGCTTTTTAAACGCCAAGACTCTCCACAATCGCGAGATATGCAGTCTCAGGGACTATTTCCTAGAAACCGACGTGGGGATGCATCGAGATGTGGTCGCGTCTGACAAGGGCCTCACTCCGCTCTCCTTGGCTAAAGAGAACTGGCGTAAACCAGTAGTGCTTGACACAAATGATCGCATGGAGGTATGGAAGAGCAAAGAGCTTCACGGACGCTTTTTCCGAGCCCTACACGGGCCCGATGTAGATTTTCAAGCGTCCGTAGCCTGGCTACGTTTCGGTGACCTCTTTGGGGAAACCGAAGGTTTTGTCTTTGCAATTATGGACGAAGTTATGATGACGAACAATTACCGGAGATTCATTGTGAAAGACGGCACAGTTGACATCTGTCGGGCATGTCACCGGCCGGGAGAATCAATTAGACACATTATTTCCGGGTGTTCTCGTCTAGCTAACGGAGAGTACTTGCATAGACACAACCTTGTAGCCAGGATAATTCACCAGCAACTTGCTCTTAAATACAAACTTGTGGAATCGGAGGTGTCGTACTACAGGTATATGCCCGACCCAGTTCTCGAAAATGGCCATATCACATTGTACTGGGATCGATCCATCATCACTGACAGGACTATTGTTGCCAATAAGCCTGATATAGTGCTGGTGGATCGATCAGAGCGGCGTGCAATGATTGTTGATATAACCATTCCACATGATGAGAACCTCGTGAAAGCTGAGAAAGATAAACAAATCAAGTATCTTGATTTGGCTCACGAGGTTGTCGACATGTGGGAAGTGGATTCAGCAATCATTGTACCGATAGTCGTGACAGCCAATGGCTTAATTGCCAAGAGCCTCGACCAACATCTCAGGAGGCTCTCGTTAGGCAGCTGGATCAAGGGCTTGATTCAGAAAGCGGTACTGCTGGACACGGCTCGCATCGTCAGGAAGTTCCTCTCTCTGGAGCCCTGACCGCCGGTAGCTTGGACCCTGTTCCCGATACCGGTGGGCTACTATTTTTTATATTTTTAAATGTTTTTTATGTATTCTTTATGTAGAAATATTTAAAAATGTAATTTATATGTATATACAATGAAATAAAGGAATAATAATAATAATAATTTATTTCAGGCAAGACCCATAACTTTACACAAGCAAAATAATACAAATTAAAAAAAAAAAAAGAATAAAAAATACAGTAAAAACTTTCATTAACATTCTATACAATAAGTTATAGTTGACATCGCATCAAATACATAAATCACAAGACGCACGGTAACAACTTAGAAAAGACACACTATACAAAAATATAAATAAATACACACATCAAAAGTGTCTAGGGATCAACATATATTTTTGCAATAACTTTTCTCCTGATTGATATTAATTAAAATTTTCTTTAAGGATTCATCAAATAAAGTGTTTTCGTTTGTCACAGTAACGATAAACCAAGTCACCTTTGCATTAATAAAGAAATTTGCCATTTTCCTAATAAAGGGATATTTGACATTTGAACCACTAACACAAAAGTTCGAAAAAAAGACTGAAATAACAGTTTTCTCTAAAATTTTATTGGGTAACTTAAACAATTAATAATCCGTGTTTCTACCGCGAACACTAACAACACAAGAACATCGGTTTGGCATACTCAAAATGAGTTCATCCAAATCACGCTGTGGAATGGCCGCCCATGTTCGTTGCAACAACAAAAAAAGGTCTTCTTGCGACTGGATACCCTCCATATTCGGCAGAGCTCTTCTCTGTAGCATATCCCATGCATGCTCAATCGGGTTCAAGTCTGGCGACTGAGCAGGCCAGGGCAGGACATTGATGTTAGCTGCGGCGAGAGTCTGTCTTACAACTCTTGCGGTGTGCGGTCGTGCATTATCATGCATTAACTGAAATAAGGGACCGATTTGCACTTGTAGAGGAACGATGACGTCTGATACAATCGTTTCAGCATAAATTTGAGCGTTGAGGTTGCCTCTGATCCAAATCAACTCAGTTCTTCCGCCGATCCAAATACCCGCCCATACCATGATGGTTCCACCACTATAAGGATGGACTTCCTGGCAGGATTTTAATCGCTGTTGGCGTCCAGGGGTTCTCCAGTGTCGTATACGTCTTGTATCCGGTCTCATACCAAAACGAGACTCATCAGAAAAGCACACGAAACGCCATTGTTCTTCTGCCCAATTTCTGTGTTCAAGAGCCCATTGATATCGAATCCTACGATTGTGCATTGCTATAGGTGGTACCCGTAGCGGTCTTCGGGAATGAAGGTTCACTTCATGCAAGCGGTTTCTGACTGTTTGGTCGCTAATTAAGTTCCCTGAAGAGTGATGAAGCCTCACGGCTAACATCATGGCGGTTATTGTTGGAGCTCTTCGAGTTAAGATTTGAATGTATCGGTCTTGTCTCCGTGTGGTGCAGCGATACCGTCCTCCATGGCGCTCAGCCACGGTACCAGTGCTTCGGTAACGTGTCCAAAGTCGACTGATAACACTCTGACTTGTATTCAGAGCTAAAGCCACAGTACGTTGCCGGGAACCAGCTTCTATCATTCCCACGGCTCTGAGCATTTCTTCCCTGCTTAAATGACGTCGCCGCTCCATAATAACGTTGGTTTTAATCAGTAGTAGGGAAACAGTAGCACTAATAATGTCTTCAATGCGTTGTATGTTTTTATAGGGAAAATATTGACAGCTGATTTTCATCTTTTACTCGAATTTGATTCACAGTTCCTGATTCAAATTATGAAATGCACCAAAAAGGATCCATATAAATTTATAAAATCATAAATTTATTACAAAGCCACATCTCAATCTCAAGAAATCCGCATAAAAATGCTTGATCCCTAGACACTTTTGATGTGTGTATATTGGTACATTGCTAACACAAATATGGAGCACGCACAACTAGATGTGGCATGTAAGGTGCGCTCGCTTGACTGAACATATGCAATTTTAAATGCTTTTTAAAAATTGAATTGGTCTTTGCGTTTTTTATTTTATTTGGTAATTTATTGTACAAAGCTGCACCTTCGTAGGTGATGAGTATAACTGTATCTCATTAGCATTTCTAAGCCCAATTTTGTGTTCATCATCATCAGCAACCTTTTTATCGTGCTACTGCTGGGAAAAGGTCTCCTCTCATACAGAGAAGGATTGAGCGTAATCACCACGCTTGCTCAATGCGGGTTGGTGATTTCAGACTTACAAGTCCAGGTTTCTTCAAGATGTTTTCCTTCACCTTCAGTCATTGGTGTCCAAGATATACTTAGAAATTCATATAACTTTAGAAAGGTTACATTGGTACTTGCCTGAGTTGGAAACAAACCCGCGCACTCATACTTGAGAGGCTGGTGTTTCAACCACTAGGCCACCACGACGTTGTTCGCATTTCAAATTATTGCCAAAATTAATTGAAGCTACGATCTTAACTGGTAAATCAAAAGGAGTAGTTTGATTGATACCGCGTATCCCTATAGTGAGAAGATTGTCGAACTGGAGGAAGAACTGAGCCGGTTGCGCTGGGACATTGTGGGGTTATCTGAAGTCCGAAGAGAGGGAGAGGACTCGATAATCCTGAAGTCTGGCAACCTGCTCTATTTCCGGGAAGGCGACCGGCTGTCCCAGGGTGGCGTCGGGTTTATTGTCCACAAGTCCCTCGTGAACAACGTTGTTAAAGTCGGGAGCTTTTCGACTCGGGTGGCGTACCTTGTACTCAGAATAACAAAACGATATTCGTTAAAGGTTATACAGGTCTACGCCCCGACGTCTAAACACTCTGACGATGAGGTGGAGGCTATGTATGAGGACGTCAGTAGAGCCATACATTCCTCTAAAACCCACTACACCGTTGTCATGGGGGACTTTAACGCAAAACTGGGCATGCGAGAGGCGGACGAGACGAAAGTGGGGCAATTTGGAGTTGGAAATCGGAATCCCAGAGGTCAGATGCTAATGGATTTCATGGAAAAGGAAGGACTCTTTGCGATGAATTCTTTTTTCAAGAAACCATTGCACCGCAAGTGGACCTGGCTCAGCCCCGATGGTCAGACCAAAAACGAGATAGACTTCATAATGTCAACGAGAAGGCAAGTGTTCAACGATGTCTCCGTGATCCATGCGGTTAAAACCGGGAGTGATCACCGTATTGTTAGAGGCATCTTGAACCTCAACATTAGGCTCGAACGCTCTCGACTTGTGAAGTCTACGCTGCGTCCAGCGTCAACACAACTCCAAAACCCGGAGAGCTTTCAGATCGAACTACAAAACCGCTTCGAATGCCTCGGTGAATGCGTAGATGTGGACGACTACAACAACAGGTTTGTGGAAACTCTCCAAACGGAAGGGTCTAAGTTCTACAAAACCCTCCGTTCAAAAGGACGGAAGAAGATCTCCGGTCCCACCCGCCGGCTAATGGAAGAAATCCCCTGATGACGCTTCGCGTATCAGATGCCTTAACAGACAAATCTCAAAGTCTCTGACTCGCGATATACGCCAATTTAATACAAATTGTATTAAAGAGGCTATCGAGCGGAACAAAGGCTCCAAAGTGTTCGCACGAGAATTGTCTGTTGGACAGAGTCTACTTGCGAAGCTGAAGACTGGGGATGGTAGGATCGTCACTTCCAAGCCCGAGCTTTTGGGTGAGATTGAGAAATTCTACGGAGAGTTATACACATCAACACACGCACCTGTTGTAAGCCTGGCTAATGATCCTAGAGCCAGACTAACCCGACACTACACCGACGATATCCCGGACGTCAGCCTGTACGAGATTGGTATGGCCCTGAAACAGCTCAAGAACGATAAGGCGGCTGGAGATGATGGAATTACGGCTGAGCTTCTGAAAGCGGGTGGCAAACCGGTTCTTAAAGCGCTTCAGAAGCTATTTAATTCCGTCATTCTTAAAGGCGAAACGCCTAAGGCGTGGCACAGGAGCGTGGTGGTTTTGTTTTTCAAAAAAGGTGACAATACCCTCCTAAAAACTACAGACCGATATCCCTCCTGAGCCATGTCTACAAGCTGTTTTCTAGGGTCATCACGAATCGTCTCGCTCGCAGGTTCGACGACTTCCAGCCTCCCGAACAAGCAGGCTTCCGAAAAGGCTTTAGCACCATAGACCACATTCATACGCTGCGGCAAGTTATACAGAAGTCCGAGGAGTATAACAAACCACTATGCTTGGCGTTTGTGGACTATGAGAAGGCCTTCGATTCGATTGAGACTTGGGCGGTGCTACAGTCTCTCCAGCGGTGCCAAATTGACCATCGATACATTGAGGTGATAAAGTGTTTGTACAAAAACGCCACCATGTCAGTCCGTCTCCAGGATCAGGACTCGAAACCGATCCAACTGCAGCGTGGAGTGAGACAAGGAGATGTCATATCTCCTAAATTGTTCACTGCTGCGTTGGAAGATGTCTTCAAGCTCCTGGACTGGAAAGGACTTGGCATCAACATCAACGGCGAGTACATCACTAATCTCCGTTTCGCAGATGATATCGTGGTCATGGCTGAGACCCTGGAAGACTTGGGCAAAATGCTCAATGACCTCAGCAGAGCTTCCCAACAAGTGGGTCTAAAAATGAACATGGATAAGACGAAGATCATGTCGAACTCTCATGTCGCACCCACTCCAATTGTAGTTGGTTGCTCTGCACTCGAAGTTGTTGACGAGTATGTTTACCTGGGACAAACAGTCCAACTAGGTAGGTCCAACTTCGAGAAAGAGGTGTCTCGGCGAATCCAGCTCGGTTGGGCAGCGTTCGGGAAGCTACGCTACATCTTCTCGTCGTCCAAGATACCACAGTGTCTTTTGTGTTCTTTGACCAGTGTGTGTTGCCAGTGATGACTTACGGAACTGAAACGTGGTCGCTCACAATGGGCCTCATACGAAGGCTCAGAGTCACACAAAGCAATGGAAAGAGCTATGCTAGGAGTTTCTCTGCGTGATCGAATCAGAAATGAGGAGATCCGCAGAAGAACCAAAGTCACCGACATAGCTCTGCGAGTCGCTAAACTTAAGTGGCAGTGGGCAGGGCACATTGCTCGTAGGACCGATGGCCGATGGGGCAGTAAGGTTCTGGAGTGGCGGCCACGTACTGGGAGACGCAGCGTAGGGAGGCCCCCAACAAGGTGGACCGATGATCTGGTGAAGGTCGCGGGAAGCCGATGGATGCGGGCAGCACAAGACCGGTCAGCGTGGAGAGCCTTGGGGGAGGCCTTTGTCCAGCAGTGGACGTCTATAGGCTGAAGAAGAAGAAGAAGATCCCTATAGTCCCAACTGATATGCCATTTGAGTTCAAACGATTACAATATCCTGTGCGTTTATCATTTGCTATGTACATCAAAAAGGCCCAAGGGCAAACATTTCACGTTTGTGGTGTGAATTTGGAGGAATCATGTTTTTCACATAGCCACTTTATGTTGCCTGTCGAGAGTCGGTATCCCCAGTCGTTTGTTTTTATATGCTAGAAATGGAAACACAAGGAATAATGTTTATCCAAATGTTATGGATTGAGTTTTAAATTTGCTAGCAATTAAAAAATTATTTTATGTTTGAATAAATAATTGTGATCATCCAATAAAGTTGTTTTTAATATTTCACTTTATATTATACGTAGCGAAGCACGTATCGGGCCGCTAGTAGATAATAATAATTTAATTTGTGTGTATCGTTTAAATACTAGTCTAGTCCTAAATACACACATCAAAAGTGTCTAGGGATCAAGCATTTTTATGCGGATTTCTTGAGATTGAGATGTGGCTTTGTAATAAATTTATGATTTTATAAATTTATATGGATTCTTTTTGGTGCATTTCATAATTTGAATCAGGAACTGTGAATCAAATTCGAGTAAAAGATGAAAATCAGCTGTCAATATTTTCCCTATAAAAACATACAACGCATTGAAGACATTATTAGTGCTACTGTTTCCCTACTACTGATTAAAACCAACGTTATTATGGGGCGGCGACGTCATTTAAGCAGGGAAGAAATGCTCAGAGCCGTGGGAATGATAGAAGCTGGTTCCCGGCAACGTACTGTGGCTTTAGCTCTGAATACAAGTCAGAGTGTTATCAGTCGACTTTGGACACGTTACCGAAGCACTGGTACCGTGGCTGAGCGCCATGGAGGACGGTATCGCTGCACCACACGGAGACAAGACCGATACATTCAAATCTTAACTCGAAGAGCTCCAACAATAACCGCCATGATGTTAGCCGTGAGGCTTCATCACTCTTCAGGGAACTTAATTAGCGACCAAACAGTCAGAAACCGCTTGCATGAAGTGAACCTTCATTCCCGAAGACCGCTACGGGTACCACCTATAGCAATGCACAATCGTAGGATTCGATATCAATGGGCTCTTGAACACAGAAATTGGGCAGAAGAACAATGGCGTTTCGTGTGCTTTTCTGATGAGTCTCGTTTTGGTATGAGACCGGATACAAGACGTATACGACACTGGAGAACCCCTGGACGCCAACAGCGATTAAAATCCTGCCAGGAAGTCCATCCTTATAGTGGTGGAACCATCATGGTATGGGCGGGTATTTGGATCGGCGGAAGAACTGAGTTGATTTGGATCAGAGGCAACCTCAACGCTCAAATTTATGCTGAAACGATTGTATCAGACGTCATCGTTCCTCTACAAGTGCAAATCGGTCCCTTATTTCAGTTAATGCATGATAATGCACGACCGCACACCGCAAGAGTTGTAAGACAGACTCTCGCCGCAGCTAACATCAATGTCCTGCCCTGGCCTGCTCAGTCGCCAGACTTGAACCCGATTGAGCATGCATGGGATATGCTACAGAGAAGAGCTCTGCCGAATATGGAGGGTATCCAGTCGCAAGAAGACCTTTTTTTGTTGTTGCAACGAACATGGGCGGCCATTCCACAGCGTGATTTGGATGAACTCATTTTGAGTATGCCAAACCGATGTTCTTGTGTTGTTAGTGTTCGCGGTAGAAACACGGATTATTAATTGTTTAAGTTACCCAATAAAATTTTAGAGAAAACTGTTATTTCAGTCTTTTTTTCGAACTTTTGTGTTAGTGGTTCAAATGTCAAATATCCCTTTATTAGGAAAATGGCAAATTTCTTTATTAATGCAAAGGTGACTTGGTTTATCGTTACTGTGACAAACGAAAACACTTTATTTGATGAATCCTTAAAGAAAATTTTAATTAATATCAATCAGGAGAAAAGTTATTGCAAAAATATATGTTGATCCCTAGACACTTTTGATGTGTGTATTTTACAAAATAAAATTATCTACAAAGATATGCTAAACTAAACAATCGCTAATTTAAGACAAATTAGCGATCGTTTTATAATTAAGTAGTATCTCCGACCAAGTTTTTTAGACAGTTCACATTTACATTCGACATCGTGCCTAATCAAAACTGCCTGTCTCTTATTATACACAATTACGAGCCAGAACCACCGACGTCCGTAAAACAACGCCCTACTAAATCTATAATAACAATTAATCTGCAATTTATAGGACCGTGTTCATTTGCATACAAAAAAAAAAAACATCCTTTTAACCTAGTGCGTAAGAGTTATAATTATGGATTTAAAATGTGGCTGTGCCACTTATGGATTTGAAAGTGCACGCAATAACCGGAACAAAGGTGTACTTACCCGTATTACGTTCCAGGAAAAGTCGAGAACATAAAAAGTGATATTTTATTATAACCATAACACAACATACCATATATATTTTATTATCATCATATTGTGGTTATGGGATCTCGTGTACCTGGTTACTCTGGTTAGTCCGTTTTTTTTTTGTATTTTTTTTTTTAAACGTTGCTCTCTATGAATTTATCCTGTATCGTGGGTGCGTTTAATAACATATAAACTCACATACACAAACAGCTAGACCCGGAACAACTACTTGTAGGTCATACAAATATTTGTTCCGTGCGGGAATCGAACACGCGAAACGCAGCGCAGTCAATAGCGTGACCACTTTTGTTTTTATTGAATAATTCATAATGTAAATTGTGTAGATAATTATCTAATAAACAGTATCGATTTATTCCATACGTAGGTCCTGCATGCTACCGGGACTGAACGCTGGAATGATGATGATACAAAAAGTAAAAAATCAAAAACTATAACGGTGGGCACATTGCCCGTAGGACCGATGTCCGATGGGGCCGATGGGTTCTCGAGTGGCGACCACGCACCTGGTAAAGGTTGCGAGAAACCGCGGATGCGGGAGGCGCAGAACCTGTCGTCGTGGAAATCCTTGGGGGAGGCCTATGTCCAGCAGTGGACGTCTTTCGGCTGAAATGATGATGATGATAACGGTGGCAGGTCGATCACGCTCACACCAATTCAATGCTTTTCCACCATCCAATTCTTATATAATTTTTTTGATAATGGCATCTTGTAGTTGACCTTGAGAGGCCGTGACTACTTAACCGGACTATCCTGTGGCTGCCTTAAGTAAATTTCATCATCAAAAACTAAGCGACAACACGCTAAGGGCAACGCTAAGGGTACGAACCTCGGCTTAGGGCGTCGCTGGAGAGAACAGCAACAAAACGAACGTGCTCAAGGTCGCTGAACAAGTTTTCACTTCAAAAATGTCACAATCGTACATATGTACATAACATCGGCTGCCGGCAGAAGTTACCACCCACAAGACAAAGTCTTGCCGCCAAATGATTCGTCGTGTTCAGGCATGATGTCTGGTGAAGCCGTACGGAGTTCAAGTTCAAGTTCTTTATTTCATAACAAAAATACATTTGTGTTGAAATGTGTACATTAGGTATACAAGAAAAAGCTACATAAATATCAAAATATAAGCAGCAATCTCAAAATGCAGCATTTATACATAGCAAACATATTAAGGGGATAGATACCCTCGAGCGGCCAAAAAAGCTCATCTTTCAAAGTTTATTCCTCCAGAATGCCTTGATCAAAAATTTTGAAAAAAATATATTATAATCATAGATTCAAGCACAACATATTTAGTGTTTATTATTTTCTATACGGCCTATATTTACGTCAAAAGAAAAATATTTCTACACGGCGTTTTTTAACTTTTAAATCGATATTTCTCTTAAAGCGCTTAGACTTTTTTAAATATTCTTACTCGCAGTAACGTGTATCTGTAAGAACTATAGAATCATAGTTCTATTTTAAAATTGATGAAATATTTATTAAGAAAAGTAATAAAAATGAGTGTCCGTACGAGTTTCCGCCTTGCGAGGTTCAGAGGGGCTCTATGCGGGACGCGCGGCGGGCGCGGGTCGGCCGGCAGTCTCGCGCCAGCGCTCGTGAGAGGAGGCTGTGTCACTTTTTGCTCCGCGCACCCTTGGATACTAATGTAAAGACATGCTTCAGAAGCATGGAAAATAATAACGACGTAGTATGATCCAGTACAAGTCTGTTTAATTAATGATCAACAGTACAGGTCACATCAGTAGCTTTTATACACCATTGAGTCAAAACACTAACGAATAGTCACAAAACTAATAGACGATGGAAACGGAAATTATCAGGTATTGAATAAAATTAAGAAAAAGTTAATAGTAACGCTAGTAATTGTCAATAATTGTGTACAGATATTTGGATTAACCTAAAATATCGAAAGTTGTTTATATTTATTTATTTGAACAATGCTTGATTCAATAAATAAATATCCGATGGGCGGGAAGACTAATGCTCGAGAGGAATTTATAATAAAAGTTGGCGGTAATCGGAAGTTGCATCAATAATTCTAAAATTAATAAAATAGTGGCCGAAAGACCGGAAGTGTACTTCCAAGTGTGATTTTAGAATAAACTAAGGTTTTAAAATCCTCCCAAGTAATTTAAAGTAATCATAATAAATTTAAATTAACATAAATAATTACGCAACTACGATCAATATAAAATAATTATGAAACTAAGTATAGCTTCATAGATGGGCGGGAAGCACAAGCTGTAACACTAAGTACTTCGAGTGGAACGAAGTATTTTTAGTGATTTTGTGTATAATTATTGAATCTTTGCATTTATTGCCGCGCTGGGACGCTTTACGTGATTTTATATTATGCTTTATTTTGATACTAGCTTTCCGCCCGCGGCTTCGCCCGCGTGGTGTTCGATTATATCGTGCTTTTCAGATTTCCTTCGGGAACACCAAATTTTTTCGGGATAAGAAGTACCCTATCATTTAATCCGGATTTCTAACTTTACGTCTACAAAATTTCAAAGCAATCGGTTCAGTAGTTACAGTGTGAAAGCAGAACAAACAAACTCACTTTCCCATTTATAATATTAGTATGACAATTTCCCATTTATAATATTAGTATGATTCGGTTATATCGCGCTTCTAGATTCCTTCGGGTTAAAGTTATTTCTAAGTAGGGCATGCAATACCGGTTTACCGGTTTTCATTTTTACCGCCTTTTCTCCTTTCGTCTTTTTTCGTAACTATAAAATTACCGGTAAAAAAATATAAAACCGGTAATTTACCGGTTTTATGTTTTGGGCAAAGTTGTTCATTTATTCACGCATACGTCAAACTTTCCATTATATGTAATGTTTGACACTTAAAAGTAGCTTTGACGTAAGCGTTTGTGACGATTCGTGTCATTCATTAGTTTGTAACAACAAAATCTTACAACTGGGTACTGTACAACGACTATCGAACTCATGTCAAATTTTCCAATGACTCCAGAGCTAGACGAACGTAACCAGTCTTACTAGAATAGAATAGAATACTCTATATTATGTACACCATATATATTACAAAAACATAAATATAAAAATTTTACAAAGGGTGCAGGATTGAATACCGTATTGGTGGGGTCAGAACACTTATCGGTAAACTAATCTGCTTCAGGAATGTGATACTCATCCTAGAGTGATACGCTTTGTAAGGCGGGTATTTTCAGGTACAAATACCAACCTACCTAACCAACCTAACCTGTCAGGGAGCACATCGACTTCCTGAAGCAGAAAATGTACGGTACACCCAGAATCGCACTTTCTAAAACAATGAATGGTGGGTTTATCGACTAGACCAAGGCGGCTGACACTTACCTACTGGATGACGATGCCATGTGTTCATTCTGGCGCAGTATCTGTTTGGTGCCTGTCGCTTTTTTGGATCAAATGGTTTTCAATGTTGCACGCTCGCTTGAGTCTGGTTCGCTACCTCAGTTCCTCACAACTAGAGTAACCTACCTGCTCCGTTATTCAGGTAGCACTGCGGAACCCAAAAATTATTGGCCGATCACTTGTTTACCGACCATCTTTAAAGTTCTTACATCCAATTTTAAAGTTAAAATTAACAAACATATTGACAGCAACTCATCATGCCTGCCTCTCAAAATGGATGTAGGAGCGGCTCCCGCGGTACTAAGAAGCTACTCCTTAATAACATGGCCATTACCCAACAAGTTCGTCGTTCCCAATAGGATCTATCGACATGTTGAATAGTTTTTTTTTTATATTGCCTTTCACGGACACCAGCTCCTCACATATGTAACAAATACTAGACTGAGTAATTGTACGGTTTTAGCAATAAACAAAACATTGTGAGGAGAAATAAATGAATAATAATAATTATTATAAGGCCTATTATGACTTGGTGCCACATACAAGGCTCATGCGGGTGATGGAGTTCTATAAAGTTGATGCAACTCTGCACACCATCTTGATGACGTGTATGGCTAATGGAGGACGGTCCTTCGCTATCCTGGATATCGAGATATTTATAGGAATAGCGATCCGAGCCAGGTCTATTCCAGGGCGATACTTTGAGTCAACTTTGATTTTGCTTATCCTTGAATCCTCTAAGTACACTGCTGGAGAATACACGTCTAGACTATCGGCTGAGGAGAGGTGGTCAGGTTATATCGCACTTCCTCTACATGAGTGACTTAAAATTCATTGCTCCCCACAAATTTCAACTGAAGGAGCTAATGAAAATTACTGAAACTTTCAGTAGCGTAATCAGGATGGAATTTTGTGTGGATAAATGTGTGGTCATGCATGTAAAGCGAGGAGAGATTGCGGCATCCATGGGAACCCAACTCACGTTCCATAAACCTTAGAGCGCTCTCTGCTTCTGAAACCTATAAATATTGGGTATGTCGAATGCTTTATACCAGTAACATTGATACCCAACGTATCAATGTTACTGGTATGAAGCAATCACTGAAGAAACGTTTTGCATCTCATATTCATCTTCGCGTCGCTGAAAAAAGTAATAAATAGTCTTCTATTAAGTGGAAATAAGGTACGAGCCTTCAACGGTTGGATCATCCCGATTTTATGTACTCTTTCAGCATACTAAAATGGACTCGGACCGAAGTCGACACCCTGGATAGGAGGGTCCGTACGGTGCTGACTACAATTCAATTGCATCACCCACTGACATCGGTTATGAGGCTGTATTAGTGTATACCTCGCGAAAAAGAGAAAGTTGAAGCTTTTTAAATGTTAAGACCCTCCACAATCGCGAGATATGCAGTCTCAGGGAATATTTCCTAAAAACCGACGTGGGAATGCATCGAGATGTGGTCGCGGTTGACAAGCGAATCACTCCGCTCTCCTTGCCTTGGCTAAAAAGAACTGGTGCAAGCCAGTATACCTACTTGACACTGAAGATCGCATGGAGGTTTAGCAAGCTACATTGAGGTTATTTCCGGGTTCTCCACGGGCTTGATGTAGATTTACCAGCATTCGTTGGCTGGCTGCGTTTTGAAAATGAAAATTGTCTAAATTAATCTAAAGGTGCTACATTTACGCTTGACTGCGCCAAAGGAAAGGTCATGGTTTTAAAAATTGTGTCTAGATGCTCATTTTAAGCAATATGTAACATGTTCACTACCATTGTACCTTGTGTACTTATTTATTTTCTGCTTTAAGACCACCCAATCACATAATTAATATTTTGGAAAAAAAAATATAAATTTACCGTTTTTACCGGTTTACCGGTAAAAATATTTCAATTACCGTTTTTTTACCGGTAAAACAAAAATTACGCTAATTGCATGCCCTATTTCTAAGGCCACACCCTGTTCATTCCTCCAATAAAAATTAAGAACATCTCAAAAAAAAAAATCGTCAAATTTTTGCTAAGTCCAAAACAATAATATTTTCCTTCCCTAAAAAAATATATAATTTATACTTGTAATTTAATCCATATGAAACTTGATTAAATTTCCCCAATTTTTTTTTTTTTCTAGTTGGTAAATTAAAACAATTTCTTTTTTTCATTCTTTAAGTTCATTAGTCTCAGGTGTTCATTACCTAAAATTTGGTCAGCTAAATTTTTAAACAATATGTATTCTAAATAATATGCACCTATTTTAGTCTGACCTGTGAGTTTTATTTAGATGATGGAGTTTCCGGGATTTTTTTTTAAGTCCTGGTAAGTATCAATGGGAATTATACCAAAAACGCTAAATGCTAAATAATAACTATAAATAAAAAAGAATAAACCGGTTCCCATTTTGCATTAATCATTTTTATAAATTAATATTTGTTTTCCCTTTTTTAAATAAAAAAATCCCTGCAACGCAGTATCGAAAACAACATAATAAAAGTAATTACCTAATATGTTTCACTTTAGGGCATGAGTTTTGATACCACGTAATTCTATATTAGGTACTTTTTAGACAGAATAGTATACTTTATAGACATGGTATGGCATTCTACGTTTGTTGCGAGACGTCCGCGCTCGAAGCAAGCGAGTAGGGAACGTGCACGTAAATATGATGCGGGGTGCGCGGGGGTTTCTGCCTAGCCCCGCCCAGATGCGCAAGGTCATCGTCGTTACTAATCGCCTTAATTGTACATAGCAATTTATACATTGCCTCTAGCAATACCAGAAAAATACAATTAAGTCGGTTAATTAATTAGAAAGAAAAAAAAAGACTATAAATGTCAAACAATGTCAAACAAAGAGTATACACACAAATATAGTTTAATGTCAATATAATATTAATTTTAAGCTTTTGTCATTACAAAATTCGTCAATACTGTAATAGGCTTTGTTGATTAACAAATCCCTGAGTTTATTTTTGAATATGTTTACATTCTGAATATTCTTCAATTCTGTTGGTAATTTGTTAAACAGATTGACCGACTGCACGCGTGACGAATGATCGACAACATTAAGCTTTGGCTGCACAAAAGTAGGAAGATCTTTTCTACGAGTGTCAACTCTATTTTTCCTTTCATTATCAGTTTCAAACTCGTTTAAATTTTTGATTAAATGAGTAAGGAGAACCAAAATATAAAGACATGGTACCGTCAAAATTCTAAACCTAATAAACAACTCCTTACATGATTCTGTCTGGTTTAAACGAAGCATGGTTCTTAATGCTCGCTTTTGTATGGTAAAGGCTGCCTTAACATTGTACCTATAGCTGTTTCCCCAAAATTTAATACTATATCTAAGTTTGGATTCAACCAGAGCAAAATAGACAGAACGAAGTTGGGAAATAGATAGCGTATCCCTCAGAGATCTGATTGCATAACAGGCACTACTTATTGTGCCCGTAATTGAATTAAGTTCTGGCTTCCAATTAAGCAAGGAATCAATTTGTATCCCCAAAAATTTTACAGTTTCTACTACATCAATTTGCCTTCCCAAAGATCCTACGTTTACAAGAGCCTTGTTTCTAACTGTTGATCTAAACATCATACACTTCGTCTTATTTACGTTTAATTTAAGATTATTCATAGAAAACCAGGTTTCAAAAGCGGCTATCAATAAATTTAATTTACGTTGTAAGGTCTCCATATCATCAGCAGCTATAACAGCACTAGTATCGTCAGCGAATATTATCAAGTCAACATCTGGTAAAATGTTTGTAATGTATTCAGTTAGATCATTAAGAAATATAATAAAGAAAAGTGGGCCTAAAACCGAACCCTGCGGAACGCCTCTAGTTACCGCAAGCGACTTCGACTTATGTATTTCTTCCACACCTTCGTGAATTGATTTAATTTCGACGTACTGTTTCCTATTGGCCAAATAAGAACTAAAAAGTTTTAAAACATTTCCCCTTATACCGTAATGCTCCAACTTATCCACCAGAATGCAATGTTCTACGGTATCAAACGCGGAACTTAGGTCTAGGAATAAGCCAGCAACTTTAAGTTTATTGTTCAGCTGTTTTACTACGTTATTAACTAACGAGTCTATTGCATCTAGTGTGCCCTTACTTTTTTGGTATCCAAACTGATTACTATCTATTATTTTTTGACTACTTAAATGTCTTACTAGCCTAGATTTGATCACTTTTTCAAAAAGTTTTGATAGAACGGGTAACAATGAAATGGGCCTGTAGGCCTGTGGGAGGACGCATCTGAGCAGTTGGGTTGCGATGTGTGTCGGATACGATGCACCAAATGTTGTTGTCTCGGGAGTTTGGTCGTGGGGGTCTCCAGATCAATCTCCCTCTGGCGCAGCATCGTTGGTCGTGTTGTTGGGTTTAACATGGCATCATCTCGCTCAACTGCCGTCGTCCGTCCTATTCACTCAGTTTTTTGACTGAATCTTAATAAACTAGCGCGCTTTACCATCAACGATTGCATCACTGCTTATCATCAGGCGGGATTGCGGTCAAGTACTACTTTATAATATAAAAAAACCAGAAGTTTACAGAATCATCCCAACGGACTTCACGAAAATATGGATCAATCATCCGACTCAAACGTTTTCAAGGGATCCAAATGATCTAACACAAGATATTGTAATTAACTCACCAAAACACGATTGCGCTGTTTAAAATCATAATTACGACTACCAATGACTACAAGATGAGTTTTTATGTGTCATAATTCAATAATAATGTGTTCATTACGAATCTCTTCTGGCAATACAAGCATTGTTTGTTTTGTTGTCAATTATATATGAACCAATATTTATGTTAGATTAAATAAAATAAACAGACCAGCCGATCGACTCTGCAAACATAGCACTCTGAAAAGTTTGGTGAAGTCATCTTTGACCGGATTGCGCACTGCTCACGGCCCGCAAGCATAGGCCTACGGTGGCCGGGAGTTCGATGTTGACTCCCGACCAGGGCGTCTCCTGCAGCGGCTAGAGAGTGAGGGCGCTGAGATTCCCGCTCCCTCACGCGCTTTGCCTCCTTCTTTACCGGTATCACTACTTCGCAAAAGGAGATGAAGGCCTGCCATGCACTCTTGCTCCGGATCATAGCCTGGACCAGGGTCGGACGCGCGAGATAGCCGCCGATCGCCGACACGGCGGTGCTCAGCCAAAATAGTGTCAATCCCTAACATTACTTGGAATAACAACTCACTCCAACCTCCACGCATACTTCACCTTAATTTACTCGTTGAAGTGGTTACAGAATCGCACAGTTCAACTATATACTTCTTCATCACCATCATTTCAGCCGAAAGACGTGTAGTGCTGGACATAGGCCTCCCCCAAGGATATCCTCGACGACCGTCCTGCGCCTCCCGCATCCAGCGGTTTCTCGCGAATGTACTTCTTATACTAAATCAAGTAATCAATAAAAATAATACCACTTCACTGAAAATTATTAGGTATGTCCTCAGAATTGTAACACTTAAGAGGCAGTGGGCCGGGCACATTGCCCGTAGGACTGATGCCCGATGGGCAGGGTGCACAGAGATTTTGAGTAGGGTATGCATACATACATACACTAACGAAATCTCTGTGCTTATATACGGTAAAACTTAAAAAACGTAAACTCACCAGTTTCAATTTAGCATAGCCGCGTACTTTTTGTGTGACTTTTCCGCATGTTAACATTGAATTGTTTTTTTTTTTTAATAATTGTAAACTAGTGCTTGACTGCAGTCAAGCTAAAGCGCACTAGCTTATTAAGCCTATTCACTCAAAAAAACTGAGTGAATAGGAAGGAAGACGGCAGTTGATTGATCTGGAGACCCTCCACGACCACACAATAACATTTGGCGCAGCGGATGTTTGTGCGTGGCCACAATGAACATCCAAATATGTGATTGATGGTAAGAACAAGTCACATAAATGATATCCAAAGTGGCCTTGTGCAACTACAAGGCCGTGAGATGTTAAGTATTTTTTTGCGCAAACAAATAAGAAGAATTGTTATTATTAACTGAAATGTAAATAAGTAATAATGTAATTTCACAAACAACAAAAAATATTAATTTACTGCCTATAAATAAAATCAAGGCGCCTATCTTTTTTTTTTTTAAATAAATAACTGCAAAACGTCGTCGTTAAAATTGGAAGATCATTTTAAAATTACAAGAAAAGAAAGAAAAGTAAGTAGTAAGTACGTATAAAGTTCTTTTTCAATCAAAATTATAGACAAATGTGTGAGTCTGCTTTGGCGCTGTGTGTTTCGTAAATATGTAGGTATGGATTCTTTTCAGGCACGAAAACGATCACTCTCACTGATTCACTCGTACTCACTGGAATAATAATTTTGCTAATTTGTAAACTTCAAGAAATATGGCTGTTGGAGGTTTTTGGCGGGAAGCTAAGATGAGTGCCACACTCATTTTTCATTGGGCTTTTAAATTACTTATAGTGTCGTTTACTAAATAAAAACGCGTGATTTATGTAGTAAAAAGTGCATTCAGTGAATAATTCATAAAGAACAGTGAAACATTGTAGCATAGTGGCCACATCATGGCTTTGTACCATATCTAACTCCTAGTGTTCGGTTCGTGCGGCCGTCTTTTTCGACATGAATAATTCATTGCGTTACATTGGCTAAATGCACAAACCGTGCGAAGCCAGAGAAAGAAAGAAGAACTTTTGAAGATTTTTATTTTACTTGAAATTGGCACCAAGTCATAACTAGTGTCACACCACAAAAAAAAAAATATGGCTGTTAGGTTGTTTGTCTGTATGCTAAGGTTTTTAATTCCTCTGATATAATTTCATCGGAGCTAGTTCCTAAGGCAATCTGTGTTAAAAAAAAAAAAAAAACTTGCCGCAATAAAAAATTTTCCCGCAATTGAATAATATTTTTTTCTCTTTTCCAGATTCTCAATATCCTGGCCTCGTCTCCTCCTAACTGGTCTCGCCAACAGTGTTAGTGAGAATGGGAAAAACTACAACAATCTGATCGACGGTCTACTGGAGAAAGGCATCCAGCCAGTCGTCACTCTTTACCACTGGGATATGCCACAAATGCTTCAGGATCTTGGTTCGTTTCGAAATATTT
The DNA here is from genome assembly GCA_017933935.1 of Sesamia nonagrioides. Lineage (NCBI taxonomy): Eukaryota > Metazoa > Arthropoda > Insecta > Lepidoptera > Noctuidae > Sesamia > Sesamia nonagrioides. The sequence goes on along the minus strand of JADWQK010001589.1, from coordinate 11,835 downwards.
CTTCTTCTCAGCCTATAGAGGTCTACTGCTGGACAAAGACCTCCATAATCATGGGGCATTGCCATAATCTGCACGCTTGGCAGGCGGGTTGGGGATAGCAGTAATTTGTATTTCCACAGGAGAAGCGCTGCTACCCGCTTCCCTGGTGAGAGTTCCCTTATGACATTTTGGCGTCTATGCATAGACGTCTTATTATCTGCATAGAAAATAACTGAGGTCATATAAAATATTAAATAATGACAGGTGTGCCATTTTGTGACAGGGGACATGGTGGCCGTAACTATAATAGATTAGTTTATTATTGTAATTGAGGTTAAGCTTCAATACTCCTTTCTTTAAGAATAATTAAGCTGTATCCTCTTTAATGATAACATAATTATGATATAATCATTTTCATATCTAATAACCAAAAATGTTTTATATAATTTTTACCATAACAATATCATAAGTTTGTCAGGGATTACTTTTATATTAAATATTATAATGCTCCCATATCTTCTTTTTTTTCATTTATTACTGTAATTATGCCTACGCCTAAAAGCTTTATAATATAAGTAATGCATTATAATATGTTTATTCGTTGTTGTTATAATACATACAAACGTACAACACACACATACAATACATAAAGGGTGTATCTGACATCGACGCACAAACGAGTACCATGGATCCAGTACATGATTCTGAGCCCCCCAGTGGTGGAATATTTCGTCGGCTTTTTCATGATTAAAAAAAAATATATGTAGTTTTTTTTTTCACTTCAGACCATTCACTATTGCTATACTTTTATAACCCAATAATATTTTAAAGTAAAAATTAAATAATTCGCTAATTACATAAAAAAGCGCAATGAAAACAAAACCTGAAAAACTATCTTATCAGCTGATTTAATAGAGTTCACATCAGGGATCAACGTCATACCTACAAACCCGCACGGCGGCACGCTTGCAACGTTCAAAAGTCAAGCCGACACTTTTTTTTAAACAGTGTGTATTCTGTAACCGTTCATTAACGACATAAACGACTATCATAATTTTATTAGTGGCATGCGGTCTAGCCTTTTCGCGAAGTTTGCGTTACGATGTCAGATACACCCTGTAGGTATAAACTAAAACATATCAACAACTACAACATTTTTTTGTTATAAATTCAATAAATTATACTATTCGTTTAAGTATTATTTTTTTTAAATACAAATCAATAATCACAATATTAAACAACTAATAACTGTTAAATTATATGAAACAACCAAAAGATTTTCCCAAATTTAGGATTCGAACCCACAATCGTACGCATTTGATTGCATTACTAAATGCGGCACCTTTACCGACCTAGCTAATTCTACTTCAACTGAAGTAGGTAACAAAATTTTGCATTAATTTAAAGAAAGACAATGGCGGCGATAAGAAAACGCTTTACTAATATTGTCTTCCTTGTCTAACATGGACTACATCTTTAATTCTTCGTAGCGATACTACACAACATGCGGTTGTGACACACACGGATATAAAAAAATGCGTATGTGTGCCGCGGCCGGTTTAACGCATCCGACAGTAGCCTTCGAGGTGAAAGGGGACTTCTATCTGTAATAATACATATGTAGTTACCAACATTATAATGTTACAGTAAACAACAACAACACAACAACAACAACAACATAACAACATTATAATGGTATGTTGTTAGTACATTATAATGTTGGTAACTACATATGTATTATCGTTATCTATAGATAACGCCTACCATTTTTCCATGACCAGATATCTATGTGTTTTTCCATGACCAAACATCTATGTATTTTTAAAACTAACACTAAATATGTCGATTGGAATATCTGATAAAAGGATATCGATAAATGCATAACCTGTCAGTAAGACTCGACCTAGATGGGTTTTTCCTTCAGGACCGAGACTTAGAACGAGAATAAAATAATATTATTTGAGACTTGGCACTAAGTGCTTAAAAGTAAAAAAGCAGTTATGCTTTTTACTTATTTCAAAAAGCAGCTTTTGTTAACTGCTTATTTGCTTATAAACTTTGAAATCAATTTCTAGTGCAAAAAGTAGTTAATGATTGCTGTTTGCTATTTTATTTATGTTTTTTTTTTATTAAACACGAATATTGGTAACTGACGATTTAGGTATAGGAAAAAGATTTTTTTAACAAAATTACATTCCGCGACTTTGTCAGAAAGTAAACTTCTCTCAAAAAAGTTCCAAATCTCGTTATTATTACGATAGTGACACATTTTCTAAAAGTCTAAATGAAATAATATTTTTACAAAGTATTTTACACCTAACCTAAAAATGCATACATTTTTTAAATTAAACTCTAGTCAATTAATTCCTATAGTCTTCCACAATTACAAACACACTATAGTAACAAAACAATAACCAAACGCGTATCTACCCTGACCATTACCATTACGAATCCAAATTAAAAAACATAATGCACTAATTCAATAAGTTGACTGATTCGAAGAATCTGCCAAAGCAGAAAAGCAAAAGCAACTAAATAAATAAGCATAAAGCATAAGTGAAAGAAAAGTTATACGAAATTACGAAAAAATTGCTCCGCAAAAGCACTTTTCAACTTCATAAGTCGTATATGTATATTTTGGTAGGATTACCGTCACAAAAAGTTGAATCTGCGTTTTTAAAAAAGCAAATTATTTTTTTTTTTACAAACAAGCAGGCTTTTTTATTGCTTTATTCTTTTTTATCATCTTTAGCCAAGACTGAGAATAGACAAAACGTGAAGAACGAATTTAAAATGCTGATAACTTTGTAATACAGTACTAACTCTTAAACAAAATAAGTACTATTTAATAATCAAAGTCAGATAACATTATATTACAATAAAACATAAAAAAGTAGATTTTCGGCATTTTTCGCCCTTCAAAGATTTTCGCCATTCGTCATACTTTGCTAAACAGTTGTTCACTTGTTACACTAGTAAGCGGCGCAGATAAAAAATTATTTGCTGCACACCTAATCACCTTATATGGTGACGAAAACCAATATTCAAAAATATTGGCAATTCTTTTCAGTTTTGGCTCTCTAAGAATACTACTTAAAATCTCGATCATAACCGAGAATCTCGGCTATATTTAGCCGAGAACCGAGACAAAATTCTCGGTTGAATTTGTAGCCGAGAAAGCCGAGGCAGAGGTCTCGGTTGAGCCTTAACTAACTATAGATTAACAAGGATATTGTTAATCCATCTCTTCATATGTTCGAAAAATGTGTCTACTCAGCATCTTCAATACGAATTAAATAATAAAAATGAATAAATGAACACATGTCGAACAATCTCGGTGGTAGGCAACAACATCAGCCGCCGGCATAAGTTACCACCCACCAGACAAAGTCTTGCCGCCAAGCGATCCGTCGTGTTCCGGCATGATGTCTGGTTAAGCCGTACGGATGACGGGTCTGAGCATTTGTGTTGCGATGTGTGCCGGGTACGATGTGCCTAATGTTGTTGTGTCGGGAGTTTGGTCGTGGAGGGTCTCCAGATCATCCTCTGGCGCAGCATCGTTGGTCGTGTTGTTGGGTTAAACATTGCATCACCTCGCTCAACTGCCGTCTTCCTTCCTATTCACTCAGTTTTTTTGAGTGAATAGGCTTAATAAGCTAGTGCGCTTTACCATCAACGATTACATCACTGCTTACCATCAGGCGGGATTGCAGTCAAGCACTAGTTTATAACTAATAAAAAAAAAAAAAAACATGAACTCACATGAAATGGATAAATAAATGAATGAATGAAAATGAACTAATGAATTTTGAAATAATCTTTTTTCCCGCGAATTAATTCCAACTTCCCCGAAACTTGGTAATTTAAAAAAAAGTGACAACATCATTTTGACGGTATTATTATTTAAGCGATGCGGCCACATGCCACGTGCCCTGCCTCCGTCGCCTGCGCATGGATTGCCTACCGCACATGTATTAAGTTATCTCTTTTTGCGAAATAATATTTATTTTTTTGGGGGATGTTTTTAAGTTTAGCCCGGCTTTGTGGGCATTAGTGGAACAATACCTAACAATACCTTCACGGATCGGACAGGGTTTTCTTTACATATTGTATATTGGTTGTTTTAAGCGGAATTGAATTAGTTTATTTACTTTAGAATTTAGATACATTTTTTTTTTCCTAGAATATGGTTGGAGTATGGTAGGTTATTTGACCATCTCAGTGAGGCTGCTGACAATGCGCTACATCGGCACCCTGACGCTCAGTTCGTCGCTCTGGGGGACTTCAACGCCTGCCACCACGACTGGCTCTTCCCATACCAGAGGACCGACCACGCTGGGAGAGAAGCGCGAAACGTCGCGCTTTCTATGGGTCTTTCCCAGCTGGTAGAGCAAGCGACTAGGGTGCCTGATGTAGATGGCCATACTGCCAACTGCTTGGACCTTCTGCTGACCACTGATCCGGACAGATGTGTTGTAACAGTTTCCTCACCGTTGGGAACTTCAGACCACTGTCTGGTGAAGTCTGTGTCATCCTTCTCCCATCCAGATCACGACTCTCGTGGTGAACGGAGATTGTGGCGATACAAGTCAGCAGATTGGGATGAGATGCGCCACTTCTTTGCGTCTTATCCTTGGCAGCAGGTCTGCTTCTCTTCTGACGATCCGTCGGGCTGTGCGGACGCTATAACCGATGTGGTGCGTCAAGCTATGGAGTATTTTATCCCATTCAATGACGTGCCCGTCGGTGGCTCGGCTCGCCCATGGTTCAATGCCGATTGTGTCCAAGCTGAACAGCGTAAGCATACGGCATTTCTCGCCTGGGTTGACGCTCGTGACCGCGGAGCTCCGGATCTAAGCTCAAAGAAGAGAGCCTTTAACCGTGCTGCCAAGTTCTATAAGAAGGCGCTCAAGAAGGCTCGCTTCGACCGCATTACCCATATTGGCAACAAGTTATCTGCCCAGCCATCCGGTAGCAGATCTTTTTGGTCCCTTGCCAAATCGGTTGAGGCGAACTTCTGTCGGCCCTCACTGCCTCCGCTGGTTAGGCCTGATGGAACACTGGCTCATACGGCGAGAGAGAAAGCCGGTCTCTTTGCTTCTCTCTTTGCCCATAATTCGCATCTTGATACTGGCAGTGCTACTCCACCTAATTTACCTCATTGCGGAGCCTCAATGCCTGAGGTTCGCATTAGGAACAAGGAGGTTCTGAGAGTACTGTGTCGTCTGGACGTGAATAAGGCTAGTGGTCCGGATGGTATACCAGCGGTTGTTCTTAAGGCTTGTGCGCCCGAGTTGTCTCCTGTATTGACGCGCTTGTATCGCCTCTCATTCAGGACTGGTATTGTGCCCAAGTCCTGGAAGCTTGCTAACGTGCAGCCCGTGCCCAAGAAGGGTAGTCGTGCCGATCCTACCAACTATCAGCCGATTTCGATCACCTCCATACTTTGCAAAATTATGGAGCGCGTATTGAACTCGCGCCTCTTGGCATACCTGGAAGGTAACGATCTCCTCAGTGACCGACAGTACGGGTTTCGCCGCAATCGGTCAACTGAGGACCTACTAGTGTATGCCACTCACTTGTGGGGCGAGGCCCTCGAGAAGAATGGGGAAGCGATTGCTGTCTCCCTTGATGTCTCGAAGGCCTTCGACCGGGTATAGCACGCTGGCCTTTTGAGTAAGCTTCCAGCGTACGGCATTTCCCCTAGCCTGACTGGCTGGGTAAAAGACTTCCTGACTGAACGGTCCCTCCGAGTTGTTGTCGATGGATGCTCTTCTGGGCCCATGTCAACTAATGCCGGTGTTCCTCAGGGGTCTGTTCTCTCTGCAACTCTGTTCCTGCTGCATATTAACGATCTGCTGATGCCTGGTATCTATGGGTATGCAGATGACAGCACAGTTGTAGAGAGATACCTGCCGGGTGCTCGGGCTAGTAGGGAATCAATCCGGTCCGAAAAAGAGGCCATGGTTGAGCGAACGAGTGTTGCGCTGCAGGCAGTCTCCGAATGGAGCAATGCCAATCTTGTAGCATTCAATGCCGCCAAAACACAGGCGTGTCTTTTCACCGCCAAAAGGAGCCCGTTCACCTTGGCTCCTACTTTTTCGGAATGTGTCCTTGGAGTGTTCCGACCGCCTTCAGCTTTTGGGGGTTGAGATTTCCTCGGACCTTAACTTTGGGCGGTTCATTGAGTCCAAGGCTAAGGTGGCTGCCAGGAAACTTGGCGTTATCGCAAAGGTCCGGCAGTACTTCACACCTGGGCAGCTTCTAATGTTATACAAAGCACAGGTCTGTTCTTGTGTGGAGTACTGCAGCCACATTTGGGCTGGTGCTGCCAAGTGTCATCTGGCCACTTTGGATTCAGTGGTGAGACGTGCAAAGAGGCTGATTGGTGACCCTGATCTAACTCGAGTTGGTCTCCAAAGCCTAGAGCACAGGCGTAGAGTAGCCAGCCTTTCGGTGTTCTATAGGATTCATTTCGGAGAGTGTGCGATGGAATTGCATGATTTAATTCCCCCATCTCCGTTCCACCAGCGGACGACCCGTCGTACGGCTGGTTTCCACCCTTACGTTGTTAACACCTCTACGATCCGGACGAAGCGTTTCGCCTCCTCCTTTATACCGCGTTCGCGTCCGCATCGAGGGACTGGAATAATTTGCCAGCGGCGGTGTTTCCGTCGGACTACAATTTGAGTGTCTTCAAGGCTAGAGTGAATAGGCTCTTAATAAACTAGCGCGCTTTACCATCAACGATCGCATCGCTGCTTACCATCAGGCGGGATTGCTGTCAAGCGCTGGTTTATAATTTATACAAAAACAAACGGCATACACATTGTTCTCTTTTACATACGTACAATACATAACATTCAATTCATCTGAGTTTTAATTACGTAACACGCCCTACGCGCTACAAGGTCTAAATCGTGGAATAAGGCTACCAGTACGGCTGAAAAGTTATGAGCCTAAGTACCTTTGAGTGTCACTAATGACTCTCGCTACACATCACTATATTCCCGCCAAGCTCCATAAAGAATACAGGTAAACAAACCAATTTAGGGTTATCACAACTCACGTTTTACAAATCTCCTGTTATTTACATGATTATCAACTTTTACATGCTAACTATTTATTAACAATCCCTATTGCAGCATATTTCAATAGAATCACTAAAATAACATGCATAATAACTTGGTATTTCGAAAAACCATTAAAAAGTCGACATTAATTTTACGTGATAGCCCTACAAAAAAAGAAAGATGGATGAAATCCAGATATGAAACACATTTTGTGGAATTCAACCAATGAATAAAGTTGAGCCATTTGTCAATACAATTTCGCGTATTTTAATTACTTTTAAATCAACTACATAACACATGCATGTAGGTAATATTTTCAAAAATGGACTAATTATAATATATATGTATCAAAAAATGTAACTTATTAGGAAATTAGCTTACATGTATGTCATATTTCATTCAAATAGGTTAAGCGTTCTATGCAAATCATAAATATCTAAACATAAACTGTTTAAATTAGTAGGAAGTAGGATTATTACTTTTATGAAAATCATGTATGTAGAAAAGGTTGTTAACATCTGTCTTTTAGACGTAAACTACTCGTTGCCTAGCAACGGTTTTTTTACCTCTATTCTTTATCTAATTTGGCTCAACTATAAGTATATTATTTTAAAACGTGGTAGTGACAATGTTCGAGAATATTACAAACGCTTGTTTTACGAGATTATTGTTAATGACTTGAACGAGTCATAGTCGTTATAAAAACTTAAAAGACCTTAAGTTTTTCAACCTACTTGCTTTTGAATTTGAATACTATATATACTTTATAATGTAATAATTTTCCAGAGAAATCGGTCGGCCATTTTTTTTAACACGGAACGCCTTAGGAACGACCTGCGATGCCTTTATAAACAGACGAATTAAAAACGTTAGTAATATTTCATCTTATTCAAAATTTACATACAAACAACCTAACAGCCTTATTTCCTGAAGTTTACAAATTAGCAAAATTTAATAGTTATGATTCCAATGAGAAACACGCAGGGCCAAAGCAGACTCACAGATTTGTCTTTATTTCCATTGAAAAAGAATAGTGATTCTTATGCTTAATTTTTACGACGATGTTTTACAGAGTTATTTAAAAAAAGATAGGTGCGTTGATTTAATTTATAGAGAGTAAAATAATATTTTTTATTTTTTGTGAAACAAATTATTACTTATTTACAGTTGAGTTGTAATAAAATTTCATTTTATTCATATGCGCAAATAACAAAAACATCTTACGGATTTCATTTATTTGACTTGTTCTTATCATCAATGACATATTTGGATGTTCGTTGTAGCCACATACAAACATCAATTCAATGTTGACATGCGAAAAAGTCACACAAAAAGTACGCAACTATGCTAATTTGAAACTGGTAAGTTTACGTTTTTTAAGTTTTACTTGGGCTGTTCTCCAGTCTCTCCAGCGATGCCACACTGACCGTCGGTATATCGAAGTGTTGAAGTGCTTATACAGCAACGCCACCATGACAGTCCAAGTACAGGAGCAGAGTACGAAGGCTATTCCACTACAGAGAGGGGTGAGACAGGGAAACGTTATAGCTCCGAAACTGTTCACCGCTGTACTGGAAAATGCTTTCAAGCTCCTGGAATGGAAAGAGCTGGGCATCAATATCAATGGCGAGTACATCACTCACCTTCGATTTGGCGACGAGTCGCTGGAGGACTTAAGTATCATGCTCAACGAACTTGTTGGGAGCTCCATCCTTGAAGCTGTAGATCAGTATATACAGTATGTTAAATAACAGAGGGCGTTCCCTTAAACTCGTTAATATATATCATTAATAGATTAAAATAAAAATATCAGCATAGAAAAATAAGCATATAATAATCCGAATAAAAAGAAATTATAATTGAAAATAAATTTGAAACCTCCTGTTTTAAATCAAAATAGAAGCGCGGAATAGTATCTACATAACGTTGCATTGCCCAATACACATCAACCAACACACATCAATCAATTAGATCTTAGATCGCCGCCGCATACGCGGCTCGTCATTCATAAATAAATTGCGACGTTGCCGTCTTTCATGTTCGCGTGTACAGTGTGTTTCTTTTACATGTCAATTTAAAATTTTTATTGAATATTTTCATATTGAAAAATTTTAAAACATTTTGTTTTCGAATGGAAATATTTTTTTTAGCATGTATGTATGCTATACTATTTCGGGTTAACGGGAACGCCCTCTGTTAGTTAACATACTGTATATCTGGGACAGCTGATCCAGATTGATAGTTCTAGCTTCAAGGACGAGGTGTTTCAACGGATTCACAGCGTTCGGGAGGCTCCTTAGTGTCTTCTCGTTCAAAATACCTCAGTGCCTAAAGACAAAAGTCTTTAACCAATCTGTGTTACCGGTGATGACATATGGATCAGAAACGTGGTCCCTCACTATGTGCCTCATAGGAAAACCCAAGGTCGCACAGAGAGCTATGGAGAGGGCTATGCTAGATATTTAGCTTCTCTACGAGATCGAAATAGGAATGAGATTCGTAGAAGAACTAAAGTCGCCGACATAGCCCAGCGGATTAGCTCTCTGAAGTGGCAGTGGGAGGGGCACATAGCTCGTAGAGCCGATGGCCGATGGGGCAGAAAGGCTCTTGAATGGCGACTACGTACCGGCAAGCGCAGTGTCGGACGCCCACCGACTAGTTGGTCGGATGATCTGACCAAAATCGTAGGGAAGCGCTGGATGCAGGCCGCGTCCAACCGTTCATTTTGGAAATCCTTGGGGGAGGTCTATGTCCAGCAGTCGAATTCATGTGGTTGAGATGATGATGATTATGATGAAGTTTTACCATATAAGCACAGAGATTTCGGTAGTGTATGTATGCATACCCTACCCAAAATCTCTGTGCACGCCCATGAGTGCGGGGAACAATTTTTTAAAACACTTTTTTATTTTATTTTTTTTAAGTAAAAACTTAGCCTTCATCAAACTACATCCTTGGTGCAAGCCCAAAGCTGTTGCAACAATAAAGATTTCAGTGCACGTGCCGTCCGCTCCCATATATTAACGTAATATCAGTTAATCGTACCCAGCACGGTAAACTCTACATACATCACAATTAGCTGGTTATTATATTATTTACTAGCTTTCCGCCCGCGGCTTCGCCCGCGTGGAGTTCTGTTATATCGCGCTTTTTAGATTTCCGTCGGGAACATCAAATTTTTCCGGGACAAAAGGTAGCCTATGTTCTTTCTCAGGGTCTAAAGATTGTCTGTGCCAAATTTCATCAAAATCGGTTGAGCGGTTTAAGCGGGAAAGCGTAACAGACAGACAGACAGACAGACAGACAGACCGACCGACAGACAGACAGACCGACAGACAGAGTTACTACTTTCGCATTTATAATATTAGTATGGATTCAAGAAATGATCGAATCAGAATTAAGGAGATCCGCAGAAGAACCAAATTCACCGACATAGTTCTTCGAGTCAATAAAATTAAGTGGCAATGGGCAGGGCACATTACTCGTAGAACCGATGGCCGATGGGACAGTAAGGTTCTGGAATGGCGGCCACGTACCGGAAGATGCAGCTAAGGGAGGCCCCCAACAAAGTGGACCAATAACCTGGTGAAGGTCGCCGGAAGCCGATGGATGCGGGCAGCACAAGACCGGTCATCGTGGAAAGCCTTGGGGAGGCCTTTGTCAGCAGTGGACCTCTATAGGCTGAAGATGAAGAAGAAGATTCAAGAAGTGTATTTGTATGGAATATTTGGCGGAATATTTTTGTTTTTTTATAGATTTTTTCGTTAGTTATTGTTTGGTTTTTTAGTGTTGCATCATGGTATTATTTTAGAGGACAATTTGAGATTGGATCATAATTTCGTTTTTTTTCCTATTGGGTGTGTATAGTAACAGTTCAACAACTTTTATATAACGTTTAAGAAATAAACGTTATATAAAAGTTGTTGAACTGTCAAAGTGAAACCCACCGTAACTGATAATGTGTTATCAGATACCCAGCAGATCAATTATACTAAGCCTCTTATTTACTCAAGTGGTTTTCCGGACACGTTGCAACGAGACGCAGAAAAAGCGTACATATTTATATAATTTTTATTCTAATCTTTTTGAAGTTTTTGATATAAATAATTATGTAAGTTCTGTCAAGATAGTGCATTTAGTCAGTCCTTATAATGAATTGGATACTGCCAGCCGCATTGAGGTGAGAGCGCTTTTTTTAAGGTGTAAGACTGATCTTTTTATAGTTTTTTTTTTGTCATTTAAAAAAGTATTGACGTCTGACAGATTTAGTTCTATTTTTTAAAAAAAAAAACGTTGCCCCAAACTGGGAATTTCTCTTGTATCGTAGGTGCGTTTACAAACATTTTATCTAACATACACAAACAGCCAGACCCGGAACAACTACCTGTAAGTCATACAAATGCGTACGGGAATGAAACAGCAGTCAATCACTCAGTCCCCGTGTTATCTATGGAAAAGAGTTTTGGCGGGAAAGCTAAGATGAGTGCCACGCTCATTTTTCATTGGACTTTTAAATTATTTATAGTGTCTTTTACTAAATAAAAACGCGTGATTTATGTAGTAAAAAGTGCATCCCATGAATAATTCATAAAGAACATTGAAATATTGCAGCATAGTGGCCACATCATGACTTTGTCCCAAAGCTTCTTTCTAGTGTCGGTTCACGCGGGAAACGAAAGGAGATAAGTTTAGGTTAGGTTAAGTTAGATTATTTAGGATAGGATAGTTGAAAATTAATAACTAAAGACATGGCAGTAGGGTCTCTGACCTTAGCCTGTTCCAA